>VXAD01009174.1:0-14292 GCA_013399195.1 Dicrurus megarhynchus
AAAAAAAAAACATTTTTAGCTAATCTGCATTATGTTAAATCCTTAATCCCTCCTCAATTTTGCAGTTGGCACTGCTTCTCTCCTCACCACCCTGAACTCTTCTTTTCTTTCGATAACTGAAGAAAGTTTTGTCGTTCTCCTTTCCTCCACAAAATTTAACTAAACTTGGATTTTTGGCAGCTCTCTCTTCATCCCTGTGCTTCCTGAATTCTGGGATGGAGCTGTCTGGGCTTCTGTCGCTTTTTTCCTTCCTTTCCTGCCTGTGCCAACCTCTTTACCCACAATTTTTTGTGCTTGGATTCCTCTGCCTTGCTCGTCCCATTTATATGATATTAATTCACGTCACAGAATCGTGGAATGGTTTGGCTTGGAAATCGATGGGAATTAATGGGAAATTACAGTCAGGTCTTCATTGAGATCCTCTGATCTCCGGTGGTTCTATGAAGATCCAAAGGTTCTCGGATATTTTGTCTCCAGAAAAAAATGAAAAGTGGTCCCTGAATGCAAATCATCTCCAACAGCTCCAGATCAGAAGGTTGTTGTTATCGAGGTCAAGGAAATCAAGGAGGTCAAGGAAATCAAGGAGGTCAAGGAAGAGCTTGCTGGGTGCAGAAAAGCCAGGACTGGGGGAAGCGAGGAATTATTTAATACAACGTTGCTGAATCTGGAAAAAAAAAAATTTCCTCCAAAATCAGGTACTCCCAAAAGGAGCTCTGTGGTCAAAAACCTGGTCAGGACATTTCATCCATGAAAGCCATCCCCAGGCCTCAAAATACTACAAACCTCTTATTTTTTCCAATTAACAGCAGTGAAATGAAGAATAAATCAGTGTCTTTTGCCCTGATACTGCTGCAAAGGCAGCAAGAGCCGCACACCCACTTCACATGACCTGAATGAGCCAAGAGAGGGTGGGTTCTCCTCGAGGGATTTCCTCTGAGGACAGAATCCCAGGAGAGCTAATCCTACAAAGGGCATGTCAGTGAGGGGAAGAGATTTTGTCCAGCTCATTCATTCCCCCTGGCTTGCAAAAGCCTGACATGGTTAGACCCAGCTTGGGTGGCTTCTGCAAACAGGTGAGGCCTGGGGTTAAAATATTTCGAATTTTTTTTGCCTGCTGTGCTGTCCAAACTCTCCAGGCCTCACATCCATGGGATTGTGATCCATACAAAGCCAAGATCTCGTGGATCTCATCTTTATTAGCCCAGCTTTAACAGTGAGCTGGTTTTGCCTTTTTGTCCCTCGAGACCAGACTGTTGGGAACAAATCCTTTAAAGCTTCGTTGCTCTTGTGCTCCCATTGTTTCCTTGTCACGGCTCTGCTGAGCAGAACTTCCCTTTGACAGTGGCTGCTTCTCCCTAAAAGCCTCTGACTCTCCGAGGCTGGACCAGCAGGCTCCATCACAGCATTTCCCTCTCGTAATGGCCTCGGGGCCAATTCCTCCTAAAAGAATTAAAAATGCAAATCCAATCCCATAATTGTGTAATATGATCAGCCTGGCAGCCGGATCGATTCCAGCCCTCACCGTCGATAAGGCAGCTCCCGGGCCCGTTTGTCAGAGCTGGCCAACGTCCCTTCATCACTGCTGCTGGGGTCCTTCCCCCTCCACAAGAAATGACATTTTATTAGTGCCTTCCTATCCATCAGCTCTCGTTTTTGCAGCATGGAAATGCCTCCTGTCGTCCTGCTGCTGCCTGGGTTTCTTTGGGAGCCGGGAGAAGGAGTCGGGCAGGCTTTGGCTTCTCCAGGCTGTCACAGCCCGGCCAGGGACTGGGACTGACAATAACACACTGGGGTATCTTCATTTTCTAGCCACAAATGACACGGGGTTACCAGCAAAGGGAAGCACTCTGGAAAAGGAAACCTGGGAATCAATGAGCGAATTCCCACTGGTGCTTGAGCTGTTGGGTTCTCTCTAAATTAAAGGCTTAATATGAGATAAACTTCCCACCCCTGAGTCTCAAAAGCCCCTCCAGACAGTCCTTTCTTACTCAATAATGCCTCCAAAGAAGAGTGTTTTGGAATAGGGTCTCCCGGTCCAAAATTTGGATGGATCAGAAGACACAAAAATTGAATTACAAGAGACCTTGTTCCTCCCTGCCCAGCCACGACCACAAAAACTGAAAAAACCAAATATCATCCCACGGTAAAATATATGAAGATAATGGCCCGGTCTGCCCAGATTCTTCTGTATCACTTCAACCCCCACAGCATTTTGGGAAAAGCAATAAAAAATCCCTAACTCAGACAGGGATCATTCCAGTGGTAGCAAAAGATTCAGGTGGCCTTTTGGGAGATCCAAGCGTTAATCAGATGTGCAGGAACAGGGAACAGAAAGGAGGGGAAAAGCTGTGAGTGCCCAGAGCAGCTGGGGCTGCCCCTGGATCCCTGGCAGTGCCCAAGGCCAGGTTGGACACTGGGGCTTGGAGCAGCCTGGGACAGTGGAAGGTGTCCCTGCCATGGCAGGGGGGGAATGGGATGAGCTTTAAGGTCCCTTCCAACCCAAACCTTTCCACGATTCTGTGATTTTATATAAAAAACTTATTAATGTGTTTATGGGCACCTCCCGTAATTTCTATTCTGGACATGAAGCAAGCGTATCCGAAAGAAGGAATGGAGCTGGGGAAGGGGCTGGAAAACCCATCCTGGGAGGAGCAGCTGAGGGAGCTGGGAAAGGGGCTCAGCCTGGAGAAAAGGAGGCTCAGGNGTGATGATTCCATGACTCCTGGGAATGCTCTTCTGTCCTGTCTTTTCCACTCTTCTGTCCTGTCTTTTCCAACTGATCCACAGCAAGAAACGGCTACAGAAATCAGCTGCCCAAAAAATCGAAAGCATGAACAGGATAAATGGAATTCATACACAAATGCACAGAGGCAGAACAGCATCAACACCCACAAAATAAAGACATTTCGTTCACAATCAACTCACACCAAGGGAATTTTTGCTGATGTTGGCCAGAGAGTAAAAATTCAGTGTCATGAAAATATAAAGGTTCCAGCAATGTTTTTCTTCCCTGCTGGAATGAAAACAAAACTTTAGGAACATTTTTCTGACTCAGAATTGGGTCAAAAATTACTATTTTCATACTGAAAAGCTCCAGATTTTGGTGCAGGCCTCCAGACAGAAACCCTGGCCTTCAGAAAACCTGGTCAAACCCAATAAATCTCCACAGAATACTCCAGCCTTGATAAACACCATATTTTAATGCAATGACATTTTGTTGAGAATATTCCAGCCACCCTGAGCTGTGGCCTGGGTGAGATTGGGCAATTTGGAGTTATTAATATTGCTAAATCTTCCTTTTCAAAGGCCACCACGTCTCTTGATGATCACTGGACATAAGGAATTAATAATTCAGGACTGGGGAGAGGGTGGGGGGGTTGTGGTGTGGTTTATTAGACCCAGGCACGGGGTTGTAATAAAGCTGCCCATAGGCAGGCCATAAATCATATTTTTTGTTGTTTTTACTGTATTATTTTAAAAAGAGGAGCACCCCAGCTCAGATGGCTGCGAGTTCCCACCCCAGATGGGGCTCCCTGGATGAGCCCCTGGGCAGCAGGACTGGGACAGCCTGAGCCTCATCTTCCTTGGTGGAGCTCCTTGGGATGGGACAGGGTGGTGGGAGAAGGAGTCACCTCACCTGTGACTTGGTGGATGTGTCCCTAATTGTCCTTTTCCTTGGTCCAGGCTGCCAGCAGGCTTCCAAAAGTATCCGTGTTGGGATGTGGTGTTTAATCCCAGCATGAAAATTGTTCCCTGCTCATGGAATCCCAGAATGGTTTGGGTTGGAAGGGACCTTAAAGCTCATCCAGGGGTAGGGAATCCTACCCATCCATGGGCAGGGACACCTCCCACTGTCCCAGGCTGCTCCAAGCCCCAGTGTCCAACCTGGCCTTGGGCACTGCCAGGGATCCAGGGGCAGCCCCAGCTGCTCTGGGCACCCTGTGCCAGGGCCTGCCCACCCTCCCAGGGAACAATTCCTGCCCAAGATCCCATCCAGCCCTGCCCTCTGGCACTGGGAAGCCATTCCCTGGGTCCTGGCCCTCCAGCCCTTGTCCCCAGTCCCTCTCCAGCTCTCCTGGAGCCCCTTTGGGCCCTGCAAGGGGCTCTGAGGTCTCCCTGGAGCTTTCTCTTCTCCAGGCTGGACAGCTCCAGCTCTCCCAGCCTGGATCCAGGACAGAGAATTCCATGATCCTGTGAAATAAGAGTTTAAACAAGAGTTTTCCGTGGCATTCCTTCCCTGTGTGATGTCACCGCGTCAGCTTTCCTGGCCCTGCAGATCCATCCATTCTGGAAAGGCCAGGCACCTCACTCCTCTCCCAGTTTCCCACCCAACAACTCCTGAGCCAAGCTTTCCTCAGGAAAAGCAGTCTGGGTGTGGGATGTGATTGGTGAGCCCAGCTTTGACCACCAGGAGTTCACACACTGAGCTCACTGCGAGGCACTCTCGTTAAGTGGCCGTAAAACACCAGCGTGACACAGGAGCAGCAGAATATTTCCCTCTTCGTTGTGCCACAAGTTAATTTGTAGGCAATTACTGCAGCTCGAAACACTCGCATTTGCTCTGCAGGCAGAAGAAGGTTATTTCAGATTTTTTAATTTTTTGTAATTAATTATTGATGGTTCAGATCAGGAGCCATTCATTACCTCCGTATTTTGCAAACAGTCCTCAGTCTAAGGGGGTGTGTGGTCCACACAGACGTGGCTAAATCATTTATTTGGGCCAAGAAATCGTTGTGAGGGAAGGGATTTTTGCCTTTTGCACCTTGGATTTTCAAAAGCAGGGAAGCTGAGCTGTTGTCAAGCCTCCTCTGGCTCCAAATTGTGTTGCTGTAGTGCTCCTCTTGTCGAACGGAGCACTTGTTTCCTGTTGATAGCACGGAGCTGATGGCAGATAATTGCCCTGACAGATTTAGAGGGATCAGGCAGAGTTGAGAGCCAGAGGGTTATGGAGGAGAAAAGGAGGAGGCTGTGGTTTCAGTGGCAAGGAGAAACCACAGGGAGACAGCCTTTCCCTGGGTTCAGAAGGCAACAGCCGTTGGGAATGTTCCTCCAGGGTTTGTGTGAGCTCCCCCTTCCACCACAGAGCACAGCCAAGCTCACAGCTCCCAAAACCAAGTGGTTCCAGCCACCCATCAGCTTTGGAATTCTGGCTGCACGTCCTGTGATCAAAAGATGGGCAAAGAGAAAAATCCAAGCCTTCCTTGCTGGTGATTTCCACACCAGGAGCAGCGGGGAAAGGGTGACATCACATCGTGGAATGGTTTGGGATGGAAGGGACCCTAAAGCTCATCCAGTTCCAACCCTGACAACTTCCAGTATCCCAGGGTTCTCCAAGCCCCATCCAAGCTGGCCTTGGATATTTCCAGGGATCCAGGGGCAGCCACAGCTGCTCTGAGAATTCCATCCCAGCCCCTCCCCACCCTCCCAGGGAAAAATTCCTTCCCAAAATCCCATCCATCCCTGCCCTCCTTCAGTCTAAACCCACTGCCCCAAATGGTTCCTTGGCTCATGAGTTGAGACTGGCAACACCCACAGTTTTCTCTCTTTGTACAACATTTCAGGGGGAATTTCGGGTGATTTATAACACAAATTTTACCTCTTTTTTTATATAAATGCTTTGGTTAACAATAGGAATAGGAAAACCAGGATGCAAACATGAGGTGAAGGTGTTTTTGGCTAAAAAGGAAGGTTCTGTATTGGAGTCAAGGAATTGATCATTCTGAGCTTCTCCTGAGAAAACTGTGGGAATTTTATGGATTTTTCTTAAACTTAGAGATTTGATTTCCAGCTGAAACTGGACCTGGCTTTGGCCTTGTCAGGGCTGCATTGGTGAGCAGGTGAAATGAGCTGTTCCCAAGAATTACGGGAGAAAATCCGAGCAATTGTTGAGAGAGAAAACGGAATTTTTAAAGGGAAACATTAAACATCTGCTTGTCAGTTATCCATGTGTTCCAGGAATTTGCAGAGTTTGTGTAAGTTTGAATCTTTCTGAGGCATTTTGGAATCCTTTCACAAATCTGATCATTGAAGCAAATTGGGACGAGGAGATTTTGCCTCAAATACTTGGGAGGTTTCTCTGGTGGTGCAAACAGAACCCAGACACAATTAAAATCCCGTTGAATTAAAATTTTTCTCTGCCGGAAAAAATGCCAAAAAATGCTGAATATAAAACCTTCAGTCACTCAAGTCCTGTAAATCCCAGTCAATAATTTTATAGCCTTTCAACTCTTCTGCCCTTAGCACAACTTAAAAGCGTCGGAGTGAAAAAATCGCCTAACAAGTGCTCCTGCTATAACAAGACTATTACTTCCATTGATTTTCCAACAGGAAAACCCCCAGCTAAAATTCCAGGAGATGAATACAACTGCCTTTTAATAATATTAACTTTCTGGAAATCAATAGTTTCTCTCATTTTACACCATACTTTGCTACACCCCAGCCACCGTACAAGAGAATGAGAATCGATGAAGAGCCTGTGGATCTGCAAGGACCTTTCCAAAGGCTGGTGTAAGGGACAAGGATTAGTTAAGTCTAGCCTGGAAAGTCAGAGTTTAAGTTTGAGCTCCAACAACAGCACAGTGCTGCTGGTGGCTCCGTATCCAGGGGGATTTGGGGATACAAATGGTTGGGTTTGGTCCTGGTGATGATGGGATATGTGAGGATGGAAAGGACGTTGGAGTTCATCAGGTCCAAATCATCAATCAGGGCCACCCACAGCCAGTTTCAGGTCCAGATTTGAGCATGCCCAAGGATGGATTCCACGGTTTCCCTCTGCATCCCGTGCCAGTCCTCAGTTCCTCCCAGGACAACTGTTCCCTGATGTTCCTGTGCCTCCCTTTGGACAATTTTCACGCTCTGCTTTCTTAAAGCCGTTAATATTTCATTTATTTCATTTATTATTTTATTTCTTTAATTTATGAGCAGCCCAGGGACATTAATTACAACACAGGCTGATGGGAAACCTGGAATAAAGATATTCCAACATCCCAGGGAGGCCAGGGAACCAGGACATGTTACGGCTTTTCCAGCTGTCCTGAAGAAACTCCAGGGCCTGGGATCCTGCAATCACTATCCCAGGTTGCTCCAAGCCCTGTCCAACCTGGCCTTGGGCACTTCCAGGGATGGGGTTTCCACAACCTCTCTGGGCAACCACAATAATCACCCAAAATGTTGTGTCCATCTGCAATCCCACCTCCAGGGTCCATTTGGTTCTGTTGGAAAATAAGCTTTGGAAAAACAGCTGGAAAACTTCAGCTCCGGTACGTTGTGTCCCCTTCCTCTTCTCCTTGATGGAAAAAACCACTTTGTGGTGTGGGTTACAATGGGGGCAGAACCTACACCTGATTGTAAATAAATATTGTGAAAACAAAATGTGTTTATTTATGGGGCTGGATCTAAATTATCTTTATTCCAACCCAAGCCTTTCCATGACTCCAAATCCATGATTAAATCAAATTGCATTGCACCACCAGATGTCTTTTGGAGTGTTTTTATCTTCTTTCCCTCTTGGTCTGAGCTAAATCCAGCATATCCTTGGCCATGTTAAAATATTCCTGAGCTGAAATTTAAAGAAATCCCAGGATTGTTGTGAGATTTCCCTGTAGGAGCAATGAGGAGGAAACTTTTATTCTCCGTGCTTTCCTTCCAATTAATTATGTTGATACAAAAGTTTGGCTCAAATAGGTTTTCTTCAGAGAAAGCTGCTTTAAAGGGGGTGAGATTGTCATGATTACGAGACTGGGAGAACTTAGAAAATACTGCATTTTAAATTTCTCTGAAGAAAGAATATTCCTGTCTTGGATATTTCTGGTTTGGATGAAAAGCTTTCTGCCAAACAGAATTCCTGACTTTTGATCAATCCTACAAGGAAGCTTTGTCAGCTCCAGCAGTGAGGACAGAGACCTAAAAATCAAGGCCTAGAGAATATGAAATGCAAAATATTCCTCATTTCCTGGCATAAATTATCTGCTTGGAGATAAACAGTTAATTT
This sequence comes from Dicrurus megarhynchus, assembly GCA_013399195.1. Lineage (NCBI taxonomy): Eukaryota > Metazoa > Chordata > Aves > Passeriformes > Dicruridae > Dicrurus > Dicrurus megarhynchus. The sequence goes on from VXAD01009174.1 coordinate 7,991, forward strand.
GGATATTGTTAGGATATTCCAAGTGTTCCCTTGCTTTTTCTACACACCAGCAGAAGCTGCTTCCTACTTCCAATTCCAAAGTCTTCCTTCCTTAACATGGCCTTGCTGTTCAGATGTTTTTTGGGGACAAGGGGTTGGCGTGAAGAAATTAATTAATAATAAGAATAAATGATTTGTGTCCCAAGAGGTTCTTGGAGGAAAAGACCCTGCTGGTGTTTTCTGCAAGATCATCTTGTGCTGCTTTCACCCCTTTTGAGGAAAAAAATCTAATAAAAAAGAATTCTAAAGACTGGATAAGCAGCAGCCCAAGAGCCAGAGCCAGTAAGAGTCAACTCAAAAGCTTTTTTGGTTTTTGTGTTATCAATGTTTGCTCATTTTTCTTAATTTTTCACCAGCATTCCTGGGGTTTTCCCTCCGTTGTCCCTACTGCAGCTTGTGAAATCACAAGGACATGCCAGTCCCTTTAGGATTTCTTATTTATTACCCTCTCCAAAACATATCCAAGCATTTTTCCTTTGCCTCCCTGTCTCTACTGATGTGCTGCAGGAACCTCTTAGCCTGGATTGTGGCACAACAGGTGAGGGAAACGCCCCATTCGTGGCCTTAAATTGCACCAAGCGAGCTTCAGATCTATTGGGAAAGAAATGTCACCCTTCAAAAGGGGTCAGAAATTGGGATGAGGTGCCCAGGGAGGTGGTGGAGTCACTGGAAGTGTTCAGGAGGAGTCTGGATGTGGCCCTTGGGGTGGTGATGATGGTGAGGGTGGGACTGGATGATCCTGAAGGGCTCTGCCCACACTGATTCCATGACTCTGGGGTGCTGGGATGAGTGGTGCTGGGCTGTGATGTGCCACAGGCATCTCCCAGTGCTGCTGGAGAAGTTGGATTTCATCCAGGTGCCCAGAGCAGCTGCCCTTTGCCCACACTGCTACGGGGAACTGTGGTGGGGTTCAGCTCTGCTAAAACTCCTGCACAGCCCCAAATCCTGACCCCACTGCTTTTAGGGAGGGTATAGGCAGCTGGGATTGACAGGGGTTAGGGACAGCCTGGGTTTGATGGGAATGCTCTCTGGGGCTGGATTTTTGGTGCCTGTGAGGACCCACAAACACACACAAAGTGAACTTCTCCCTCCGTCCGGCTCCAAAAGACGCCGCTCCCCAAACGAACGATTAATGCCTGAAAAAAGCCTGAAAAATGGCTCTCCCTTTGACCTTTCTAAGGTTTGTCATTTAGTTGACATACCCATTACCTCCAAAATCAAATGTGTTTGTCTAAACATTATTCTGATGTTTGCTTTGGGCCCCAAAGGTCAGACAGCTGACCACTAACTCGCTGACAGTGATCAATTCCGGCTGAAATCCTGTCACTGGGCCTGTTTATTCCACGATCCATCTCTGCTTTGCCAGCCTCCCCCGCCACTTTCTGCTGTTGAGGCGCTTTTAAAGCTAACAATAATCCAATTTGGGATTGATCAATGGCAGCGTGTGGTCAGTAAGCAAAATGACAAAGTCTGCGTGCGGCCGCTGACCACAGGCTGGGGGTGTTTTCCATAGGGCTGATTGCAGATTTAATGGAGGGAAAGGGCTCCCAGTCCAGCTCTTCCAGCCAGGAATAGGTGGTGGGAGCCAGGATTTGTGTGCTCAGGGCTGGCACTTCTCCTGTGCAGCTGATCTGGTTCCTCAGGTGGCTGGTACTCATGGTCTGGGGTAAAAACTTTTCCCAAAGTGCTCAGGGTTTTGCTGGAGTGCTTTTCCAACCAAATTCCACTGGGAATTCAGCCTTGTTGCTGGGGAAAGTTTGTGGTAATTACTGGGAGTAACTCAGAGGAAAAAACACCGCTCGTCTACACCGAGCTCTGAGCACATAGTAACAAGGGGAGAGGGGGAAAGTTTCTAATTCTCAGGATTTGTAGGGTTTTTATTTAAAGGGAGGGAAGATGAAGCACCACGAGGTTGTTCCCTTGCTGTTAGTCAGCTAACGCAGAGCAATGGCAGAACAGGAAGAGGGAACAATTTAGGAACAACTTTCTGGGCTTCCATGGAGAATATTGCCCAAATCATTCCCAAATGTTCTGATGCACTGGCACAGGTTGCCCAGAGAGGACTTAAAGACCTTACAGAGAGCATTAAGGATCATCCAGCCCCACCTCTGCCATGGCAGGGACCCCTCCCACTGTCCCAGGCTGCTCCAAGCCCCAGTGTCCAACCTGGCCTTGGGCACTGCCAGGGATCCAGGGGCAGCCCCAGCTGCTCTGGGCACCCTGTGCCAGGGCCTGCCCACCCTCCCAGGGAACAATTCCTGCCCAAGATCCCATCCAGCCCTGCCCTCTGGCACTGGGAAGCCATTCCCTGGGTCCTGGCCCTCCAGCCCTTGTCCCCAGTCCCTCTCCAGCTCTCCTGGAGCCCCTTTAGGCCCTGGAAAGGGCTCTGAGCTCTCCCTGGAGCTTCTCTCCTCCAGGCTGGACTATCCCAACTCTCTCAGCCTTCCCATCAGAGGTTTTTAATCAAACCTTTTAATCAAGGGGTGGTAGTGAGATCCTTTCAAGATATTGGAGGATGAAAAAGAGGAGTAAAGTGCAGTGAAACCAAGGCTGGATCTCAGGGAAAGGTTCTTCCCCCAGAGGGTGCCAGGCACTGCCCAGGCTCCCCAGGGAATGGGCACGGCCCCGAGGCTGCCAGAGCTCCAGGAGCGTTTGGGCAGCGCTGCCAGGGATGCCCAGGCTGGGATTGTTGGGGGGTCTGGGCAGGGCCAGGGCTGGCACTGGGTGATCCCTGTGGCTCCCTTCCAGCTGAGGATATTCCAGGATTCTGTGATAAGATGCTGGTCTGTGCCTTGGCTGCAGTTTCCACTCTCAGGTCCCTCAGGAATTCTGGAGCCGGGTCCATGGAGTGTCCCCTCCTTGTAATAATAATGTAGGAGAGCTCCTCTCCTGGCAGCTCCCCAAGGATAACAGGAACATGAACTCCTGGAAGTGTCCTGGAGCCTCTGTTCCAAAGGACACGGCGCCATCAGTGGCAGGAGATGGTGCCTTTGGAGTCCTTTTGTCTGGATTTTGGTGAGCTGCAGAACTGCTCCTGCTCCTCCCTCCTGCTCCCTGCAGGAGAGCCCAGCACACCTCAGTGACTCCAGACGTGTGGCACAGAGGTCAGGGACACTTTCAGCAGCCTTGGACATGACAACACCAACCCACTGTTGTCAGACTCAGAGATTTTAGATGTCTTCCACCTCACCATGGATGATTCTGGTGGGACGTTTCCTGCAGGATGCTGGAAACTCCTCCTGAGAAGGCACCAAAATTCCCCGGGCTTTTATGGACTTGACTCATTCTTTTCTTCTGAAACTGCCTTTTTATTGTGCCTTTTAATCCTGCAAAATTCATGAGGCAGACTTGAGTCCCAGAGCTGCAGCCAAGCCAAGGGACAGAGTTCCAGGTCTGGAAGATTTCCTCTTTTGCTGTTGTTTCTCCATCCTCATTGTCCTGGTGAGGAGCAAAGGGAAAACTCCCCTTCCAACAGACACTTCCAATAAATCCTTGACACCATCTTTTAAATCTCTTGTGTTCCATTCTTTTTTTTGTTTAACCCGTCCTTCCTCCCTATCCTAACTCCACTTGAAGGAACCTTTCCATGCCATTTCGTTTGACAGGAGGGAGAATTCTTTCATTTTTGATAAGATAAAATAGAATTAATTTCATATTTGAGCTTCCTGCTAAGATTCCAACTGCAGTTCCTCTGAGTAACCTGGAAAACAAATCAGCTGGAGATCATTGGGAGTGAGTATGGATATGTAACTTTAAAATTTAGGGATATGAGTTGTACTTCTGAATTATGGTGCTCCAAGCCCTGTCCAACCTGGCCTTGGGCACTGCCAGGTATCCAGGGGCAGTCACAGCTGCTCTGGGCACCCTGTGCCAGGGCCTGCCCACCCTCACAGAAAATAATTTCTTCCTGAATTTGAACCCAAATTTCCCCTATTTCAGCCTGAACCCAAATTTGAACCCAAAATAATGTTGAGCATTGAAGTGCAAGATCTGTTGCTTGCCTAAATTTCTTTTGTTCTTCCTATTTGAGCTCAGTTCTCTGCTTGGCAAATCCAGATAATGCTGCAGTAGAGAAGATTTGGATTCATCTCAGCTGTGCCCAGATCATATTTCCATGCATTGCTCCAAACAGACATTGGTTTGTTGTTAAAATAATAACACATCTCAGCAATATAATCTGCCTTTGATGGCTCGTTCAATAGATTTGTAGAATGTAATTAAAGCATATCACTACAGTGACAGCAAATTGATGACCTTTTAATTATTTCAGGAGAGTTGAGTGCACAATCCTTTCTCACCTACCTGGAAAAAGCAGGCAATGCTTTGTGAGGGAATTAGATGTTTAAATATGGAAAATCCCTTTTGTTTTTCACTTTGAACTGGGTTTTCCAGCTCTTGCTGTGCTCCAGGGGGGATGTGAAGAGATGCCCACTCTGTCCCAAGATTTTCTTAGGAAGTTTGTGCAGCTGAATCCCTCAAATCCTGGGAAAAGCGTGAGCAATCCCCGGCAGATGATTAAAACCCCAAATCAAGTGGATGCCCAGGAGGATCAGCTCAAAATTCCAAACCCAAAGCAATGAAGGATTTGTTGGGTGTTTGGTCTTTGTGTGGGTAATGGGGAAAGGATTCCCATTAATTCAGACTCTTCCCACTGATGCTGCTCTGCACAGCTGATTCCCAAAACCCTCAGGAAGCCAGTGGGCACTGTATTAATGTGGGAATTACTGCAGAAAGAGGAACAGAATTCCGACACTTTGGGGAATCAAATTCCCTGAAACAAAACTACTTTGGAAGATTTTGCCTCCTCACCCTTTGCCCCAACAACCAAGTGCAGAGGGGGGGTTGTCCAAAGCTGAAAAATGTGGGAGATGCTGCCTTTTTCTCCCCCTTAATGAAATTAAAGCCAGCCAGTTAATCTTTAGCAGGATTTTCAGTCATTAATCCCAGAAAGGAGCAGGGCTGCTTTATAACAAAGCACCTCAAGTAAGCGACCTTGATTTATTGTCGTGCTTGGGGAACGCACACGGGGGCTCAAGCAGCTTTTTATAATTGAATCAAGCTTATGATTCTCTGTCAAATAGTTCATTTTGGGCTTGTTCTTGCTGAGTTTTCCCCTTTTTTCCCCTTTCTCCTGGCCATTTCCAGCAGTTTGAGTGTTTCCACTGCTCCATCCATGTCAAAGATTTCCATTAAGGGGGTGCCTTCACGATGAGAGAGACTTTCAGCTTTCTTTTAAGTGCTGGGAAAGGGGCACGAGGGCTGAAATGAAGGATGATCCCCAGGCACTTTTCCACATCCAAACCCAGAGCAAATCCAGAGACCAAAAAATTCCAGGGCTTCCCATAGAACTGCAGAGAGAAAGGTGCCCATCTTGCTGGGCACAAAAGCATGGATGAAACCATTCCAGATTTCCAACCCAGGCGTTTTTAAGAGGAACAACCCAGTTTCAGACCATTTCAGACCAGTTACCGAACTCCCAAAGTTCTCTGCTGAGTTACTCCATTCCTTTGGCCAACGCAAAACGGCTCCACAAGGAAAAACATTCCCTGCTTTGTTCCAGAAACTTGGCACTTCCTTTTCCACCACAGCTCCTTGCCCAAACCAGAGGGTCCCGACTTCAAACGTGATCAGCTGTGCCCTCCGGAGCTGCCACAATTCCTAACAGATGCTGGAATGTCCGTACTCTGCATTCTTGGGATTAAGGCTGTGTGTGAGTAATATTCCATTAGGACTTGGGACCAGCCAAGCTGGAAAAACTGTGACAACACCGAAATCCACAGCTCCTGCCACACTTCCAGCGTGGTGCACAACGGGATAGCCTCACCTGAGCATCCCCAAAACACAAAAAATGACATTTAATCATCGTAACATTTTTTCTGACCTGAATTCCCTTGCTTTTATTAATGCTTTTTGACCCGAGCTTCTGTGGTTTAATTTCCTGTAGCTCTCAAGTGATAGTGAATCAAGCAAAGACCTTAACCTTGGCTCCCTTTCGCATTTAAAGCTGCCTGGGCTTGGCAGTTTTAAACTGGTGTTAATCCCCCTCCCTTTTCCCCCCTTCCTCACTCCATGTTAGCTCTTTCCTGTAGTTTTTGTAGAAAATCAACCTGCACCACCTGAGCTGTGCTTATGGACTGGGAATATTCTGAATATCAACACCACAACAAGGAAAACAAGTTTTTAGCTACAGCCAAACAGGATTTGCTTTGCCCAAGGGCTTTTGGAATGTTCTGGGCAAAAATTCTTCCCTTCCCTTCCCTTCC
>VXAD01009214.1:2376-113999 GCA_013399195.1 Dicrurus megarhynchus
AAAAAAAAAAAAAAAAAAAAAAAAAAAAGTTAAAATTACAGGACAAACCTTTTAACCAGGGTTATGGACTAAATATTTTTCTCCCTCCTCTCCTCACCTCTGCTTTAATAAGACAGTTACTGGAAAGAAGAAAATGTATTTCAGCAATTAAATTTAAATTCTTTGCAAGATGCCTTCCCCCAAAACATTGAGAGCTCCAAAGCACAATGTGATGTTTAAATTTATTTTTTTTTTAGGTGAAGATAAGACATACCCAAAAGAAGACTGATTAGTATTTTCTGGCAAACTCAGGAGCAACACTGATTTGAAGAGGGCATAAAGAATCCCAGTACTGGTTGTAATGCTGAGTCAGACGCAGAGGAGTTGCTGTGAAGGGTCAGCCCAGCTGAAGAAGTTTCCAGGACTACATCACAGCCAACAAATTATATTTAGTTGGCAAGAATATTGCGGACACCATAAATTCCAGGGTACAGTTACAGCAAGGCACTGCTGCCCTCGGCGTGGTCACACACGCCTTTTGGGTACCCGTGCAGTAAATTGTCATAACCTTTCTTCTACATCACGTCAATGCCTACCGTGTGTTTCTAACTTTTGCTCACCGTGTGTGAAATCGATGGTATCACGCACTGATTTTGGGGGTGGGGGGAAATTCTAGCAGTTGTAGGGAATTAGAGCCGGCTACGATCGTGGCCTCCTTCTCCTTTCCATCTTTGACACAGGGGACTCGCTATTTGATTACTTGAACAAGGCGCACCATCCTTGCAGTGATCTATGTCCCTAGCCCCCCGTCTAAGATTAAAAATCTGTCCCTGCCGGCGGGGCAGGGAGGGCGGGAAGCCGTGGGGGGACATCGGCTGCGCGCACAGCGCCCGGTGCCGCACCCCACCCTGTGCCCGGGGCCCCCCAAAACCACCGGGGACCGCGTCTGCCCCGGCGGGACGCGCCCCCAGACCTCCATTTCGCGCAGGGGCGGGCTCGGAGCGAGCCCGCAGCCGGCGGAAGATGGTTCCCCGCCGCTCGCCACCGCCCCCGGGCGCGGCGCCACNGCCGCGGGGAGCGCGGGGTTGCGGCGCGGAGCGGAGCGAGCGGCACCAGCGCCATGACCGCGGCGATGCGACAGCGGTTCGACCGCTTCCTACACGAGAAGAACTGCATGACCGCCGTGCTTGAGCGGATCGAGAGCAAGACCGGCGTCAGCCGCACCTACATCGCCACCGGTGAGCCCCGGCTGCCGCCGCGCCGGCTCCCCGCGGGGGCCGCGCCCTGCCCGCGCCTCCTCGTCCCGCTCCCTCGGGCGCTGACGGCTCTCTCCTCTCTCCACAGGCATCCTCGGTGTCGTGGCCGTGTACCTGGTGGTGGGGTACGGCGCGTCCCTGCTTTGCAACATCATCGGCTTCGCCTACCCCGCCTACGTCTCGTGAGTGTCGCGCCTCTTGCCCCTCTCGCCACGCGATGGTTTCCGGGTGCCACTCGCCGACGTTGTTGCAAAATCGCATCCCTTGCGCTGGTGCCGAGCCTGTCAGGGGTGGCATTCCGGGACCGTGCTCCCAAGCGTTGTTTTTGCCGCCCACCCCTTTCCTTTAGCAGGTACAGGTGCCAGGTGCCAAGTGAAGAGGCTTCTCCCATCTGGCGAGTGCTACGTCAGGAGTTACAGATGGGAGACGCTGGGTGGTTTCCAGCCTTGATAGCCGGTTCGTGTAGCGGGTTATGCTTTGGGTTTGGGTCTCAGCTTTGTCATCTCCAGCGGGAAGCTGGATCTTACTGGCTACTGGTAACGGGAGGGAGGATCGCTGCTTTGAGGGTGTTTGTTAAAGCTCGCGCTGATGGTTTGAGCGGGGGGCAGGAAGGCGCTGGTGCATCGTCAGCGTATGCCTGATACAGAGTGCTGGGTACTGTAACGGGCTGGAGACAGAAGGGCATTAAGGAGTGCTGTTTACTCCAAACCTGCCTCGCTGATGAGGGGAGGAAAGGAAAACGCTGTAACTCCTCCTGAGTGTGAAAGACTTTTAAATACTTCCTTTTTCAGAGGAAGGCCTCCTTAGGTATTCTTAAAAACTAAGTAACTGTTACCTTTCACGTGCATTGTATGGTCCTTTAGAGCAAAATGCCTTTCCTCTTAGGCAGGACCACAGTCGAGTATGTTCCAAAAGACTGCAGAAACATACTAAATAAAACCTTCTGTGTAACCTAATACATTCAGAAAATGGAAGTCCTTCCCAGCAGGACTGCTATATTGTTGAAACACAGTGCTTGCCTTTTATGTAACTCTATTTAAATACAGTCAGCAGCTTTAAAAAATATGTTCTCTGTAATTGGCTCCTGGGCAATGCAAAGCCGGTTCTTTTATTTTTTTTTCAGAGATGTGAGAGATTGACTCAGTTTTAGACTCTTGAAACATCCTGTGGTTATGATGCTTAAGACCAAGCAACATTTTTTCTAAATGCTGTTCCTGGTGTCCACTAATTTCGGAGATTATAAGACAGGAACTCTGAAGAAACTTAGGTTTTGTTTCCTAAACGATAATTTTTAGTGAAAAGCTTAGTTTAAAAGTATTCTTTCGTTAAAATCTGAAAAGGGAAATATCATCCAACAAACCTGCGAAACATTGAAATGGTTGTGTAGGAACTATGTAGGAACTATGTTTATGTAATATTTTGTGTCTGACTTAGGTCACTTTTAAAATTATGTAATTACTTTCTACAATCCTATTTAAAATTTTTAATTTGTTTTTAAACTGGTTTGGGATTATATTTTAAACCTTCCATTATGCAGTGATGGTGAACAAATTGATAATAAAAACTCGTAGAACTGCAGTAGCAAGGCAGTAGCAAATCAAATATGAATAATAGGGTTTCATTACCAATTTTTTTCTTTCAAATCTGGATTTTTTAAAAAAATCTTTTCGTAGAATGCCTACCCTTTTTCATGTTGAAATGTGGTTTTAAATATGTCTTAATGTGAAGGGTTACCTCCCAGGTGTTAGTAGTGTGGTGTGTTTCAGGTTTTTTTCTTTTTTTTTTTTTTTTTTAATAATGGGAGCATTGTTCTTGCCTACAAGTTTTACTTAAACAAGAAAGCATGCTGAGCAATATGCACAATGCCAGTTCTGGTTTTCTTCCAGTTCATGATCAGGTAGTGCTTTTCCTTTAGCTGCCTTTTTAATGCTGGAAGACATTTATAGTAGAAAATTATAATCTTAGGTGAAAATCTAATTTAAAACGCATGCGGTGTGCTGCATGCCATTGTCTTTCAGTGGCAGCCTGCTGACAGCACCGGTAGGCTCGATCCTCTGCCATGTCCAGATCTGTTGTGTAGAGTTTTTCCACATTTTGCTCTGCCTGCTTTTGTTTTTGCTGCTCTGGATCATGTACTGTAGTCAGGGTGCTGCTGAGTGCTGTCCCCCACGCTTATAAAGCATAGAGACCCAAAGCATAAAGAACACTAGCCAGAGTGGTTTGTTTATTCCTCTCTGCTGTTTGGTCTGTCCCCCTTGGAAAGGCAGATGAAGAGCCTGCTGTATGAACTGACAGTAGTGAATTTGCTTCCTAGCATTGAACAGAAAACAGTTTTCAGCTGTTTTCATCAGCTGCACACACCCTCAAATGCCTTTTGCTCTAAAAGCTGTGGCTTCTGGAAGAGGTCAGGAGCTGTAAATGGAATGTATTGTGCAGGGTGTTAGTTTGATGTTTACACGGGTGTTTCAACAACGGACCCAAGCCTGAAATGTCTTTTTCTCTGAAAGAGAAAAAGCAGGTTACTTTTCCTTGGTTAACTTACTGTCTTCTTTTGTGAAGTAGGTCAGTGTACCATTTCTCCATTGTCAGTAACTGAATTGCTTAAGTGAAAAACAAGCAGTGGTTTGGGTTGAAAGGAACCTTGAAGGTCATGTAGTTCCAGCCACCCTGCCATGGCCAGGGACTAAGTAGTGGGTCAGGCTCCTCGTCAGCAGAAAAGGCACTCGTGAAGGAGTGGGACAGATGTCTGTGCTCTGCAAGGGACATCAACTCCTGTCCTTACAGTTGTTTAAAACGGCAAACAGGCTGCCTCGTGGGTGACCCTCAGGCACATTCCAATTCTGTTTTATTGGGATTTCAGTTCTGGGTTACTTTAGTCATGTTAATTACTGTTCATCTCTGTGCTTTCCTAAAGAAAATATACTGCAGTCATAGCAAACCCAGAGACCCTCAGCTCAGATTTAAATCTGTTCACACATGAAACCAGGACAGTTTTGTGCAGATATCTGCCTGTCAGGCCTTGTATAATTCTGCAGTTTATTTTCTTTGGTCTCTGTCATTCCTTGTATTCACTGTCGGTGTGTGCAGTGCAGCAGGTGTGAATTTTAGTGGAGAAATGCTGGAGGCTGTAGCTGCTAGACCAAGCAGATGGTGTGAAATGGTGCAGCTGCAGCTGCATTGCTGCCTACTTTCTCATCACTGTGGTGCAAACCAGTGCCAGGGGAGGGGGCAGCTCCCGGGTTAATGCCTGATACAGCTTCAGGCAGGCACAACTGCTGCCCTCCTCATTCCCCCTTGTTCACCTTCAGCTTTGCCTCGGGTAAATCTTCAGTGGTTTTATACATGGAGGAGTTTCTTCTTTGGCAATACAAAATCTTCCCGTAAATCCAAGTCTTTGACATGTCACAGCAAGGGCCCACCTGAGTCTCCTAACATAGGCAAAATGAAGCAGTAGTTTTCTGGCTGTTTCCCAGTACGTCAGACAATCTCTAGTCTCATTCCCTAGAAGTTTGTAAAGTGCTATGGGATGAAAAATAATAAATAATTTTAAATTGAAATGTAATGCTTGATTTACAGGCTTTTGTGGTTGCAGTAGACCAGCACTGAAAAGTTTACCACAGGTGATAGAAGCAACTTTTTAAACTTCTGGCAAGCTTTAACTGCACAAGGCAGTAATCAGGCTAGAGATGGAAAAAGTGAGTGTTGGCAAGTACATAAATACCATTGCCAGCATTTTCACTGCTTCTCTAAACTTTCCAGAGCTAGCGTGTTCAAATGTAGCTCCACCCATAGTTAGTGGTGGTTAACTGCCTCAAAAAAATTAGAGTGCGAGCAGGAAGGGAGCCTTTGATGACTAAGAAATGCGTGCAAAGGATTGGAAATTTCTTAAGTGCTGTCGTGCTTGGTTTAAAAATTGCAAAGATGAAAATAGCTTTGGGCAGTAAAATGTCTGAACTTATTACTAGTGTCTTCAAGGAAGAAAAGCAATACAGTGCAATAATGCCTTTCTCTGCTTTGGCTAATTTTATGCTGTTGCTTCAGTTCAGCTGTTTTTACTACATAAATGTTGTTCGTGGCATTTTACTAGCAGGAAACAATCTGGATTGATTGTAGAGAAGTATAAACACTCAATTCAAGTTTTAATTTGAATATTGTCATGGTGTCTTGAGTCTGTCTCCTAGTTTCTCTTCCTCCTTCAGTGTACCTTTAAAACAGGAACACTGCTCTTCTTTGCTCACAGTTATTTAGAAAAGGTAAAATTGTTCCTGTATTTCTTGAGAACTAGGGCAGCAAATTTCCTTTCTCCTAACAAGTTTTAAGGTGAATGCTTGTTTTTTTCCTTCATGAAAAATGATGTGTGATGTGCTAAGGTTCAGAAGTAATGCTCTGCTGCTGCTTCATAAATATGATTTGGGAGAGCTGACATGTTTAACCAGATTCACAATGCCCAGAATAAATACAAGCAGAAAATTTTCAAATCTGTCTGCACTTGTGCTGTTTTCTCTTGTGCCTGATAATCTTTTCATGGGGCTTCAGACACTAAAAAGGGTATTTTGATTTATTTTTTTTAATATGTCCTGCCAAAACAGTTCCTCCAAGCATACTAACTTTTTGGCTTTTAGGTTTTAGTGTGCCATGTTTAAAAGCCATCTTAGCAGTTGTTTGGACAAATTATGTGCTTTTCTTTCTAAAGAAAGCAAGTGTTTAGGTGCAGGGAGTCTAATACTACGATAACAGTAAGAAAAATTTTATTTTACTTCTGCATTTTACATTTAGGTTAAAAATATAAAGGTGTTATACAGATGGGTCTAGTCTGAAGTGAGGCACTAAGGCAACTTAATCTCAGCAGAAGCACCGACATATGTGTGGGACTGTGTTTTGGGGAAGCTGGTTTTGACCTGCATCGGAACTGGGGGACTGACTCATTGGTTGGCCCTACAAATACTTGTTCCAGGAGAGAGGGGGCCAAGAATGAGCAGAGAGCAGTGAAATGAGAGGATGCCTGCTTTTTTTTTCATTTTGTTTCAGGAATCCAGCTTTGTGCTGAGTTAACATGTAGGCTGTAGGACTCCATGGGTGGACAAAATGGCATGTGCTCCTTTTGCTGCCATTTTGCTCCCCTTCCTCTTAAAAAACACACTTAGAACCCTTTGTACTACTGCCATGTAGCTTTTTGGTGTGTTCTAATAATATCTGTTTGTGCATGGATAGTGAAACACTCCCTTGCTATCCTTCATGAGTTTTTCTCTGCCATCTGCTAGATACACAAAATTTTGAGAGAAGGGAGCTGGTAGACTTAAATCACAGCAGTTGTGTAAGTGCAGTTGGCAGGAAGGTCTCTTCTGTATCTGCAAATGCATGACTCTGTTGTTGCAGTCAGTGAGGAGGAAGAAAGATGGAAAGCAGAAGGCTTTTAGCTGATGGATAGAAATGTAGGAGCCAAAACGATAAAGCACATCCAAGTGCACAGGTACTTGTTTCACTGAAATGACATGAGATGTCAGGGAGGCAGCTTGCCAGGGTGAGTCTGACATGAGGATGACAGGGAGTCTGTGGTGCAGTGGAGAGTTGATTCTACGTGGGTGTCTGGATACATAGCTAGAAGTAAATTATTTTACAACCTGCTGTAAAGAGATGGGGCAGACCAGTAGGAATAAGCTCTATAGAAGTATAGGTAATTTCATGGGTTTTTAAGTTAAATGAAAAAAAAACCCCAAACTTACACTTGGGTAAGGGTGGGACAAATATGCCTGCCTACTCACTTTGTGTAGCACTGACCAGAAAAGTGAAGGAAGGATGCACAAGATGGTCCAGTCTTTCCCAGCTACAACAGGAGCACTGGGTTTAAGGGTTCATGCCTTACACTTGTAACTTTATTTGTACAAGAATCTTCAGGTACACCTGAGGGATTGCAGGGATAAGGGTGATCACTTCACACAAGACCACAGCAATAAAATTTGGCGTTTCTTTATTTTTGCTTCCCACATCTGGACTCAGCTCAATAAAACCCCCACCCCAAGCTCATAACTTAGCTTGTGAGTACTATATGTGTGAATTTACTGTAACAAATGATTTGTTATGCCAGAGCTAATTGAGAAGCAACAGTCTCTTCTTGGAAAAGAGCTGATTTTTTTTTTTTTTTTAATGAGTCTGGTGCTCTAAGTCAAAGAACTCCACTTGGCAACTTACTAAAATTAGACCAGTGTCTGTTACTATCAGTAACAGGATAAGTAACCACACTTGATCTAGGGTTCTGGTTGATTTTAGGATGAACAGGTTCAAAGCTGAGCCAGTGCTCTGATACTGTAGCTACACAGCGGATGGGAGCCCTGGGCTGCTACAGAACGTGACAGCCTCCACTCTTCCCCCTTGGCACCACCAGCTAGCAGGGTTACTGGGGAACAGATCTGACTGAAAATGAAGTTTTTCTTGGCTCCCCATCATCACAGTGCTGGCCCACAGCAGGTCATGTTCACTCTTGGACAGGCAGCTGTTTCTGAAATAACTGAGCTGTGATATTTACTATCCAGACTACTGTAGCTGCTCCTAGTGACTGCTTTTACCTCCAAGGTGCAGAACTACTTTAAGTAGTTGTTTGAGGCTCTATTTAAAGTCCTCTACAGTTAGTATTTAAGCAGTATAAAAAATCCTTTGGGATATGTAATTCCTACGCTTAACTAATATGGAATTTAGTCAGGTCAGCATTAGACAAAACAGTATCATTTTTTAGAATATGAAGCTATAGTCTTTGGATGGTCCTTCATTTGTTAGAAAATCTTAATATTATGTGTTAATGAGACTGACTTACTTGCTCTTGCAACACAGAAATAAGTTACAAGAAAGCAATCCTAAAGTAGGAGGTAGTGTCAGTGTCTCTTGGTCTGCAACTTTTCACTTATTGATGGAGATTGCATTTTGAATTCCAGCCTGCTTGATTGGTGACTTAACATAGAGAAGAATTAAGTGCTCTTGGCTCTTAAGTAGCATCAATGATGTCTCTCCTGAGTTTAGTTGTACAGGGCATCACACCAGGATGATACCTGTAGAATAACTTGGAAGACTAAGTTTAATTAAGGTGTGATTCTCATGTTGAAAAGAGTGTAGTTATAAATGGATAAAAACCCCCTCTCTGTTCAGATATTCTGCATAACTTACTGTGCTTGTTCTTCGACAAGTACTGTTTTCTGGGACTTACTATTGAAATAGTGTGTGAGTAGCTAGGGATGGAGGCAACTTCCACCCTTTTATTTAACAGGGACATGTTATACTGGATTTCCCTGTCTCATCTGAGGGACATACTCCCCATTCCAAAGCAGAATATTTTAAAAATACTTGCTTTTCTTTGACTTCAGTTAAAGCTTTCATTCACTGATGGCCCTGCTATATCCTGCTTTTCCCCCCCTCCCTCTCTCCCTGATTGGGACTGGAGTCATGGCCAGCAGGAGCAGTTTGAGCTGACGTGGCTGTTGCCTGCTGGGTGTGGTAGGGGGCTGCCCCTGAACTTGCCCACCTCGATCAGACCACTGCAGAAGGAGGGGAGATGTGCTGTTCCCTACAGTGTGTAAGAGAGCAACCACGTGTGGATTTAATGCTGTGGACATCAACTCCTGGATCAGACGGGGCTTTGACTACTTGTAGTACTGCTGCTTGTGACGGTCTAACAATAAAAGCTGACAATAAAAGTTGTTCATGTATCCTGTAAGGAACTACAGTAGCAGATGGTGAATGTTCAAAGGGAGCACACCCCTGGCACTGCATTTAGGAGCTCTCAAAGGCCATTTGTTTCTAGAGAAGAGAAGATAATAGAGCATGGCCCATTAACACAGGGATACGCCAGCTGCCCTTTGCCACAAAATTGGAGATTCTAAGCTTTTTTTTTAAATGAAAGCTGATTTTTATGGTTACTGAGATGACTTTAATAATGTTAAAAAAAATGAAACAATGGTCCCTTAAATCCATGTATGATTTCAGATAGTGACTGGAAAACAGCAAGACTACTGGCAGTTTCACTGCAAAGTTTTCTCACAAATACCAAGCTAGGATGCTTATTGTGGTAAAATAAGCCTTCCCCTCTATGCCTCTAATGGAGAAATTGTCAGCAGAACTAAAGAAATTCACATGGTGGGCCTCTATAGCAAGTTTTCCTTAGCAGTGAGAAACTTTGCAATTGGTTCCTTTCTCTGCTCCATTTATCCACCACTCTAGCATTCCTACTAGTAAGGTGTACTTTTTTCTTTCCCTCCAGGAGTGCAGTTTCACACATTGAAAATAGCTCTGTAGCCTTCTTCCTTAACTCCTGTGGTGTTCAGGGGCTGTTTTTGTACAGCCCCCTCACCTGGTCTCACTAGAATACTTCAGAGGTGTGGGCATAGGAAAGATGTGGTTTACAGTGGGAGCAGGAGCAGCTGAAGCTGCCTTTGAGCAGACTGGACTAGGGCTGCATGTATTGTTAGGTACAGCAGGAATTAGACCTGCTGTTGCCAGCCTGTGGAAAACCTGTTCTTCAAGTTGTGCTGGTGCTGTGCCTCAGTAAGATCCCCCTATTGGTGGGGTATGGCAAGGGCTGCTGCTTTTCCCACTGCAGGGCACTGCTGGCCAGCCTCAAACTCCAGTAGAAATAATGCATGAATTAAATATCAGATCCTTGTATTGCATATCAAAGTAATTCAATCCAGCAGCTGTGCCAGCTCCCTCTGCATGTGGTGGGTTTGCCAGTACTTTTGCTAAAACATATGGCATGTCACAGGAATTATTTTCCCCAACTCCCCCTGCTCCCCTGTGATTTACAGAACTAGGAAGTGACGGAATCCACAGCATTTCTCAATTCACAGACCAGGAAATGGACTTACAGCCAACTCTCTGATTTCTGTCTTGTAAACCTCCCTTTGTAAACTCTGCCTTTTCTAGAGAACTAACAGAAAACGTGGCACCTCTAATACATCTCACACATGCTGCTTCAGAAACAATATAGCTGATATTAAAGGAATAAATGATAGAAGAATTTAAACTAAATTCATTAACTGAGTCTTACAGATTTTAATCCTCCAGCATGGGTGGAGAGGACAGATGCTTTCTAACACTCTTAAGCTTGAAATTATCAGGCTTAGATTTGCTAGCATTTTCTTTTAAAACTTCTTACAGTGCTAATCTGGAATTTAATGGCTTCAGAAACTGCACTCCACTACTTTTACTGAAAGAGCACATGAGCATCTTTTAGTTTCTGATTTTTAGAACTGTTATAAACTTGAACTGAATTCTCATAGCAGGTGGAGCACAAAAGCCCATTAAAAGCCCGTTAATCATTATGCAGAAAGCTCAATACTTTAGTAGAGATTGTTTCACTTGTTCTTAATACTTTAGTCTACATCAGACTTTGCAAGTCCTGTAGGAATTAATTTATAGAGTAATACAGTGGGTGATGCAGATGTACATATTCTTCAGCATATGGATCTGCATCCCCTCTGCTTGTGTAGACCAAGTGCTTCTTAGAGCAAATCTTACAGATAAGTTTACCTTTTCAAAGAGGAATCTAGTGCATGTATATATGAGTACACTTAAAATGCTATTTATTAGAGCTAACTATGTAAAAAACCAGAGAATAGCACAGACAGTCTTATACCCCTGGTGGTGCTGGGAGCGCCAAGCTGTGCAGCACTGAACAAATTTCTGATCCACACGTAGCACACTAGGCAGGCCTTGTCTGGAGGCAAGGTTACCCCATTTTGATAACTTAAGGTATTGTCGGGTTTTTATCCGAGACAACAGCTCTGTTCATCATTCCTTTCTGGTGGCCAGAGAAGGAGGATGGTCGCTGTTGGTTGTAGGCAAGGCTGGGCAGGTGCTGTGCTCGCTGGTGTCCCGTGCCTCACAAGACTGGGCTCACTCAGGTTATCTGTTCATGTGGATCAGTAATACTCTGATGTACAGTAGCCTTCTGGTCAGGATTACCACAATGCCTCCACAACTGGAGCTATGTTCAAAGATTATCCCTTCCCTTTCTTGTCCCTCAAAATATTTCATGAACAAGGTCAGAATGCTCACTGGTTTTGGTTTGTTTTTTTTTCCTCCTTGTAATCACAGAGCTAGAAATAGCTTGAGTATCTTTTAGCTTTGAAGTGTAATATGTCGGGAAGAGCTTTGCTGTTCAAAGATCTTGACACACTGTCTGTATGATAAATACTAATTAGTTTTCTTGGAGCAATTAAATCATGAAGATTCACATGTAACAACAAATCTGAGTCATAAAATCTTCCTCATTATAGATGAGACTGATGGCTGCTGTTCTGCTCACTTGATTTGTTTTCCTTGCAGAATCAAGGCCATTGAAAGTCCGAACAAAGATGATGACACACAGTGGCTGACTTACTGGGTTGTGTATGGCATTTTCAGCATAGCTGAATTCTTCTCTGACATCTTTCTGTCCTGGTTCCCTTTCTACTACATGTTAAAGGTATGTTAGTTCATGTGACTCCTCTCCTAAAATGAGACCTTTTGATATATAACTGGTCTAATGTCTCCAAGAATGGAGAGATGGCAACATTCCCTGAAATCATTCCAGGGATACACCTTTTTTCTAGATGCAGGTTATGTGTAATTTAGTACTGTGGAAGTGATCTGTTTACAACTGATGGTTTTATGAGGCAAGAGGGGAAGTTGGGATGGGTGGAAGGGAAAGGTCTGCTGTGTTTTAGGAAAAAAAAAACAGTGTAACTGTCCCATTAAAAAAAGAGTTCTTTCTCTTGGGGTTCAGGTAAATTTGGACAAATGTCAGACATGGTAAACCCCACAGAATGACTCTATTTTTGCTTTAAGTGCATTAGTAAAAGTGGAGAGTAAAATCACGAAGCCTGTTGAAGGAGGTAGTAACATCTGTGCTATTGGAGCAAAGAAGGAAATTAGAACACGAGAATAGTTTGAGTCCTACAGCTTTAATATTTAATTAAGCTCAGTTTCTTGGAAGGAGTTGGTAGATATCAGAGGAGATGGTTGCTAATGTGCATTTGTTAGCGTGATTTGACTACCAGCAATGATTTAATGTGCAGAAATTGACTGGGATAGTTGGTTTACACCTCTGCATTTTTCCTTTTCAGTCTTTAACAGGCCTCAACTGTGACAATCGTTTGGATACCTTGTAGTTCAGTAGAATTATGACTTTAACCCATCATTTGCAGCATATACTCACAATTCTGAATTCATACAGTGTATTTTCAGAGCTTCTTTTCTAAATTCTTGGTGGAAAAAGATGTGGCAATGGTTTCTTCATGCCACGGCAGCTCTCTTTCTGAAGAGCACACAATTGAAATTCAGGTTGACTTTGCAAATAAAGACCACAAATGGCTCTGATACTCTGGTATCAGGAGTGCCACAGTTTCATGTAGTGTTGGAATCAAGGGAAAGGCACCTTTCTCAGTTCTGCAAAAGCAAACACAAGGAGTTGTATCAATACACAGCTCTCTACGATAGCTGCAGAAGGTACATAGAAGTCAAGTGTTTGCTCTCAGTAGTGGTTGGTAGGAGAGGTTTACTTTTGTTGTCCAAAGGCAGACAGGTGTTGGCTGAGAATCAGAAAGCCTTGCTGAATGGATGGAAGTTATTCCATAGGGGGAGAAGGAGGAATTAAGCAGCTGCCACACTTCATTCCGTCCATGAACTAAAACCTCTTGTAGGATAGTTATGATGTCTCTGTATCTCTTTTGGGAACTGGAAGCCCAGATAAGTCATCCATGAAAATTTTGAGCTTGCTTTCATTTTCAAAATGTGCCAAATTTGCATATTCACTTCTATTTGATACAGCTTTGTGGCTTCCACTCCAGACTAAGTTTTAGTTGCTAAGTATTTTGAAACACCTTCTGTTGCATGGCTGAGACATTGGGCACAGCTGCTCCCAGAGTCCCCAAAGTCCAGAGTTTAGACTCTGTGACATTGAAGTTTTCAGCAGACTAGAAGATTTTATAGGTGAGAGAAAGGCACATTGAAGAACTCCTTTAAGTGTGTTACAATGTTTGTATATACTTCTGTTCTCCAGATGACATTTCTTGGATTTTGTGGACCTTTTTTTTGGTAATGTCTACTTCTTATTTATCTGTTTGGGGTTTTTTTTATCTCTGAAGCACAGGATGTGCATGCATTTCATAATTTCATGTGCATATGATTTGTTTTTAAATACTTCTGTTCAAGACCTAAGATTTCTGTGTCATTCAGATATTAGAGAACAGTAGCCAGTAAAAGTAGCAGAGTTTATCATCCTATGAGTATTCTTGGTGGTGGGAATGAGAGAGACTCCTTACTCCACTACTGGCTCTCCCTTGAAATACTGTAATGCTATTTCTGAGCAAAATTGGTGCTGCCAGGGCAAAAACAGCTGCTAGGAGTAGGTCCAAGTGAGTCAGACTGAGCTCAGGTGAGGGTTGCAAAGAATATATTTCGGGTTTGGGCTTTTTTTTTTTTTTGGTTAACTATTTAACCACTCTGAGCTTGCTGGACCTTCTTATAACCTTCTTTGTTTGCAATAGCCTATGTTGGTTCAGTTTCATGAGAGACAAGGGGAAAATAAACTAAGTTAGCAGCCTAACATTCTCAAGCTTTGGAAAGAATGAGAATCTCAACTTTGGTACATGTCCAATAGATAATGCAGTTCTGTTTCAGTACAATTCAAAAGTAACAGGTATTTGAGAACAAATCTATAATTTTTTTTTCTTGACAAGACTGGGACAAAGCTGTCAAATCAAAATTACTAAGATTTTTCTTAGACAGGGAAAGGGAAATTTCAGTTTCTTTTCATTTCAGAGAAAGTTGGACTCACATCTGAGGGATTTTCTAAAACAAAGGAGAACTACCTTTTTTGTGTATTAGGAGAAGTTGAATAACTCTCAGTAACTGATCAAATATTCTTCAACAGGAAATAAAGTCAGTGTACTTTTCAGCTTTTAATGAAAGATAACAACATAAGATAGCACCGTGTATTCTTTCTGTTACATTAAGTTCCAAATAATTGAAGCTTTTGAAAATTGATATTTATACTGATAAAGGCACTTTTTGCCTTTATTTTCTCTGACCATACTTAATAATTCATTAGTTGTTACTTACTGGTGCCAGATTGTATTGCCTGTTGAATTATTTGTTTTAATTCATTGGAATGTTCCTGGTGGGCCAATCTCTCTGGTGAACACTTTACTTTAAAAAACCTTTCTTTGTCTTCTGGGCAAACACTCCTTTAAGTCATTCTGTTTTGACACCATGACCAAATAGTTTAAAGAAGAAAGCTTAATGCTTACCCAAAAGGATGGTAAATTGCACTGCAGAGAAGACAAAGCCAAAATTTTACAGATGTGAAGAGCAGAACCTGCAGAACATCCAGTCTCAGTATACCTTATTGGTAAAGAACAGAGGGACATGTTCCAAAATATTTGGAAGGCTTGCTTGAAGAAGACTTAGTGTTTTGTTTCCATTCTGCCCAGAAATGTGTGGAAATCCTCAAACATGGAATCCTGTCTAACATGAAAACAAAGCGTGTTTTGACTGAGGCTGGGGTGGTTTTGTTTTGTGTTTCAGGAAAG
The DNA here is from genome assembly GCA_013399195.1 of Dicrurus megarhynchus. Taxonomy (NCBI): domain Eukaryota; kingdom Metazoa; phylum Chordata; class Aves; order Passeriformes; family Dicruridae; genus Dicrurus; species Dicrurus megarhynchus. The sequence continues at coordinate 17,168 of VXAD01009214.1, forward strand.
GGTAGTCTGAGAAAAGCTGTTAGACCTTCATTTTCTGGAGAGGCTTTTGACATGGAATATAGTGTACAGAAAGAACTGTACAAATGCTGAGAAAATGTACTTCATTTTCTTGCAGTTTTATCCTGTAAAATAATTTTATATGTATTTTCATAGCTCAAGGGAATTTAGTTATGGCACTCCCTGTCCCTTAAATGTTTCATCTTGCTCTGCATAGCTGTCTTTGTGTGGTGTATGGCAGTGAAACTGAAGCCAAATAAAAGTGCTTCAGTAGTAAAGACAGGGATCTGTAGTACATGTAATAACTGTCTTTCCAATCCCCTTTTGTACGATGCAGAAACATGACCCCACACCGTGGTCTTTGATTTTTCTAGAGAGCAGATGGTGCTCTAAAAGCCACACCTAAACTAATCCAGAAGCATTACCCTTGTTTGTGCACTGTGTGTAGCTTGGGTTTATCTTTCCTTCTTGTCACTTCTGGGGTAGACACAACCCTATTCTTTCCCCCACTGTGTTTTCAGAGCAGGGAGGCAGAGAGGACAGGGATGTGTTTTGGCTGAATTGAAGTCATTTAGAGACTTAGACCTTTAGTCAGGCCTGTGCTATATGTTTTAGAAATATTGAGAGAGACCGATGTTTGCATAACCAGGTTTTATAGTTCTACCTTAAAGAGAAAATAAACAACATGTAATCTTGATCCACCTAACACCGCATTATATTTACTGCTGCAGCCCTCCTCCTTTATCCTTACACTATCCATGAAATTATTCCAGTATAAAGATTCACTGTGTGTAGCTGTCCTGGTGTACGCCCTCATTGAACCCTGACCACACAGGGGGTGACTCATTGTTCTAAATGTGCTCAGTTCTGTGGCACTTAGGAAAGGCACCTTGTCTCCTACTCGTGATTCCTTCTGCTTAGGCTGATGTTCTTCTTCTCACAGTGTGGCTTCCTGCTGTGGTGCATGGCTCCAAGCCCTTCCAATGGGGCAGAGTTTCTCTACCACCGGATTATACGTCCTTTCTTCCTGAAGCATGAGGCCCAGCTGGACAGCGTTGTGCAGGACTTGAAAGACAAGGCTGCAGAGACTGCAGACACCATCACTAAGGAGGGTGAGCAAAAGGCCATTCACTGGTCACATTAAGTAGGGGGAATTTCACTGGGGAGCTCTTATTATTGCACTTAGTATTCATCACTTGGAGGAAACAAAAATAAATTGTAAGAAGACAATATAAATTATAATGGAGAAGTTAAATTTGGGAAATGGGGGTTGCAGTGGATCTTGCTTCCTAGAATTGCGGTTAGGCTAGAGTGAGTGGAAGAAATTGTATAGTTTGTGTGTCTTCCCACCATGCACACCACCAAAAACATTCTCTCTAGAGGCAGGTCCACTTCTTTCATAAATACACTTACTTTTTCAGTGCATCCTCCTATCTCCTAAAATACTCCGTCGAATACCTGCTAGTATAGAGGGGCTCCCAGTCATGCAGTAAAGCAATTAACAGCAATAAACAGCAACATGGGAAGTGCAGTTTTCCCATCTATATGTTTTTGTACTTTTCCTTCTTCTGGAGGTCAAAGGATTCCTTACTCTTTAAGGAACTACTTATGTTTTATTTTTGTGCATTATCACAGTCTGTAGATTGCTTAAGGCTTTTCTTTTATTTCCTTGCATTCTGTAGTAGACCCTTGCACTCTGAAATATCTGATGATGGTTTTATTAACAAGAGAAGGAAGTGTATTAAGTAGCTAAAATGAAGGTTTATTTAAGTTTCATTTGAAAGGAATTTTATCTATATGCTATTTCAAAGCATCTTAATTCTTCTTTCCACCAAACAATGCATGCAGTCTCATTTTATCTTACCAACTTCAGCAGTTTTCCTGTCTGCTTAAAAGATCTGCTTTTCTCAACTATTCTTGGAAATTTTGCTGCAAGACTCTTCCTGAGTCTTTATTGTTAGGCATATATCTTAATTAATGTCCTTCCAGGTTGCACATGGGATTTTCCTGTCCTCATTTCATCACTTATTCTTTCTTTTTCCTATTTTTATATATAAAGATTTCTACCAAAAAAACCACAACCGAAAACCAAACCAACCAACCAAACAACCCCCCCCCAAAAACAACAATAAAAACCCCCAGGCATTATTTTTAAGAAACCGTGCACGCACATATACATGTACACACAAATATTAGCATTATTGCAAGCCTGTTTTATCATTATGGTATATTTCTTGCTGCAAACCTGTATGTCCTTAACACTATGAGCAGCCCTGCTTTAACAGTACTATAGTTATATATATATATATATCAGTCTTTAATGTTTATTGTACTGCTTCTTGCTTATTTTTAAAAATCTTTTCATGATCAGTTTTACTGATGTATCTATGTGTATGTGTATACAAAAGCTATGATTTTCTTCTGTGTTCTTTCTCTTGTGAGTAAAAGGAAAAATTTTTGTATGCAGCTCAAGAGCACTGGATAACCCGCTTTGACTGTAGGCCTATGACTAAACTTGATTTTATTTTCCTGCAGCCAAAAAAGCAACAGTGAACTTGCTGGGTGAAGAAAAGAAGAGCACTTAAACTGGATGAGTTACCCTACCGCCTCCTTTGTGCAGCTTGATATTACTGGGGACTGTGGTATAAGTTCAATAATATTGCCTTGGAAACATTTTGATATATTAAAGGAATGTGCTGTAAGTTTACCTACTGCTTTGCTGTGACTGATAGAGCGTACGCATTTTTATTTAAAAGCAATGCAGTGGGCAGCATCTGAAGCTTAATGAAAATATTTTATTAATCTTCATGCAGAAGTCTTTCAGTAATCTCTTTCTGCAGTAACAAAAATAAAAAGTATATATCCCTCAGGCTCTGCACTTTAGTTGTCTCTTTGTCTATTAAATTACTCTTAACACTTTGATTGTGGTGCATATGGTAGCACAAAGCTATTTTATAGGGAAAATTCTGAGTGGATCTTGAATATACAGGGAATTATTGTGAGAGATGGCATAATGGATGTATTCCCCCCAGTAAAGCTGTAAATTGTGAAATTACGTGTTCTAGGCACCTGAATATAAAGATTATTCACTGTTGCATGTTTTGTTGTAACACAGTATTTGGTACAGTGTGTGTATTCTTAAATGGATAGATACTAAATATAGGAAAGAATAACTTCCTTGGAGTGATCAAGCTTATATTGGCCTGAAGTAATTTGCTAGAAATGGATGCATTAAATCGCGTGAGATTAACACAACGTGACTAAAGTACGACTTCTTCCCTATTCTTGCTAAAACAAGGTGTTATCCAAAATTGTTAATAGAGTGCTTTTTAAGATCACACTCAAAAGCACAAGCCACCTTTTGCTAAGGAGTGATACCATTACAAACACTTCTTCCTGAATTCCTTTTAAAGTATCAACTGCCTTGGATGTCAGTCCTCAGAACTATATCATTAAGGGACAGACTACAGCTCCCATGAGCTTTTGCTGCTCATAAAAATCTGCAATCTCTTCTGACTATACTAAGAACAACTTCGTGTGAGCACTTAAACTTCCTGAGTGGAGATGCTCCTATTGTTACTCGATATATTCCTGACCAATAAGTAAGAGTGCAACCAAAATTGCTAAGAGAATAAAGGAATTTTTTACAATCAAAGTAAAAGAATACATTTTTTTTAGATTTCCATCTGTACTCTTTGACAGTGCAGTATTTTCAGCAAAAATAATTACATTAATTAATTAAGCATGAATTACTGAAATTTTCCTGTTTTCATCTCCATGCTGACATTTCTTTAAAGCCTAGAGTAATGGTATAGCAGTTCTGAGCTCACAGAATGTGCAGAAAGGAAGCTTTTGATTGGATAAAAAATTATTTCCAGCCCACAATCTTGAATCCCAAAGACTTAATCTTAAAAGAAAGTTTTGAGGACTTCTGGCTTTCTGCAACAAACTGTTGTATAAACATTCATTGTAAATTTTCAGATGCAAGAACTGCAAAAGAGTGAAGCACACAGTGCAACTCAGCAGATCAGTTTTAACCTGGAGAGATATGTTTTATAAGAGGGGATGTAAAAGTGTGTTAAGAGAAAACATTTTAAGCTTTAAGCTGGAAAACACAGCCCTTAGGGCTGGCAACTTGGATATGGAAATACGAGACCTGCTGTACCTCGTGTTCTGTAGGACATCATGCAGTTTGTAATTAGAAGAAAAAAATACAAAATTTCACAGCTACTCATTCCATGACAACTTTTTGTTAGGAGGGGATATGCTGAAGAGGATAAAGTTTACAGCAAAGTTCTAGATTGTAAGCAAGTAAAATTTTGAAGTGGGTCGCCATTTAATTGGTTTAATTTCTTGTCTTAACTTCTTCTGTTGTAAACCCACTGGACTTTTTTGTAAGCCTTACTAAATCTTAGTCCTGTGTTTTAAACTCTATCAGCTGTATGTAAAGCACTCATGTGGCCACTGTAATTTAGTTTCACTTCTTGAGATTAGAAGTAACTAGATAAAAATAAATGAAGATTCTTAATAGACTATTTGATTTCAGTGCAAAGCACTACATAACTTACTTATCTAAAAGCTTATGGTAAATTTTAGACTTTACAAGCCTAATGATGTCTGTAGTAGAGACAGGATTTACTTTTCATTTCTTATGCTACTCAACAGTTTTTCCACTGTTATTAATGGGGATAAAACATTCTAAGTAGATGTTAGGTAAGTGTTAAAACAGTCCCTTGCATCTCTCTCAAAACTTGAAAGGCTTTAAATCAACTTCTTGCCTTTACAACTTGATATTACCAGCACATACAATCAGTGCTCTTTTGTCAGATTTCTACTTGAATTAGAACTACAGTCTGTTGTTAACAGAAGTTGACCTTGGTTTTTTGCCTTGTTGCAAGTAGAAATGACTGAATTTCTGCAAGTTATCCTTTCCTGCAAGTAACTCCACTGGGCTGGCCCCGCAGATCAGTGCTTTTCTTTGTGTCATCACAACATTTATGTGCAAATGTTGGTACACACATCTGCTCCATGTCTTTGTTGAAGTTGTAATGTGCTAAATAAAAATGAACACAAATAAAGAGATTCTTATGGGACTGGTATGATGCCTCAGTATTTCTTAAGCTTATACCTCAACAGTGAAAACTTGGCCACTTTAGGAAGGCAGAAGCTCTTTACAGCATATTCACTTCTTTTTTCCCCCAAACTTCATTACTGTGGAACCAGTATAAACCTCTCAAAGTCCAAATGAAGTGCCTCTGCTTCATGACAATCTGAGGGTGCAGCCAAGCAGATTTAGAGCATCAGGCCCTTAGAGAAGAGTTTGGAATGCAGATCTCTTCTCAGTAGTGAGCACCGTGAGCATCTTTCTAGGCTTCATAGCCTGGCTTACCTGAGGTATCATCAAGGTTTAGTGTTCTCTAGAAACATTGAGAGGAAAAACGACAGGGATTTTGAAGTTTTTCCTCTCCCATGGGTTTCCTGGTGTTCATAAATGACCTCAACAAACAATGCTGAATAGTTATTGGCAGTGGTGTTATACTTACTTAAGACTTCTGTTGCCACTGTTTATAGGACATTTCATCTGCTTTATCTGGCTCCTTTCCAAACTCAGCAAAAAGGAAAATAACTTCAGGAAAACATAACCTCCCCCACAATGGTAACATCACCATTAGTGTTAAAATAATGAAAACTCTTCAAATCAGAGCAAGGCAATTAACAAAGCATAGAAATTCTTGTAAGTAGTGGAAGGTGTGACTAGTATTTGTCAGGTCAAACCCTCACTAGTTTTAATTTGACAAATGAAAGTTTCTTGAGTTTGTACTTCAGTTCTTGCCAACTCTTTCTAATAATCTGAGAATCAACTAAAATTATTATGACTAATTTCTTAGTCACCTTCCACCCCCATTTCAAATTCCACAAACAGTGGTTTCCTCATGCAAAGGAGGAAGAATGGAGTTTTAAAAAACAAAACCACAAATCCTTGTAGGTCATGAGAGACTCTCAGTGTTTTCTGTTAAAGGGCGCCCGACAAATATGCTGAGTATCAGTCTTGTCTTCTAGAGAACTGCATCCAGTGTGACGGAATGAAACACTGCTTGAGGAATGACAACCCACAGCTACTAAGGATTGTACAACCTCAGTTGTACAACCACGTTGTCATAACTTTTTGAAAATTAGGTTTCCTACTGGTACATAAAGAGCTCCATTAAGAGATTCTGGAGCAAAAAAATCTTCAGATGACCTCATGAACTAACTAATCAAGTAAAAATAATTGACGATGAACTTTGAATTTAGCATACTTCGGAATGTGATGTAGCTGACACCTTTGCTGAAGCTACGGAATTCCACAAAACTTTTTATTTTGTATCACTGCATCTTTGCAGGAGAAAAATACTTGAAGACTTCAATTAGACATGTCTAAGTTCTGCTACTTGAAAAGCAAAGAGAACAAAACCCAAAAAACTACACCCCAAAGAACCCCCAAAGCCTGACAGATGAGAAGAGGGACACAGGCTGTCTCAGAGGAAATAGCACTACAGTTCAGGCTACTCAGTTCCTACCCAGAGTGTCCCATGCTCTTTCCCAGATCCCAAACTACCAAAGACTTGTCTGTTTCTTCCCATCTCCCTTACACAGCCACTATGGCAAGGAGTATTTAATTATTAATTACTATTATTATTAATTATTCTATAATAACAAATCTAATTATTAAATAATTATAATTAATTATATTTTTATTTAGGGGAAAATAACCCATTTGAAAAGGGTATCCCTTATCCTAAGAGAGAAAATAACCCCAACAAAGTCAGTCTGTTAACAGGAAGAAGCTAAGTAACTGGTGTCCAGTGACAGAACACGTGGGAATCGTGCAAAGCTGCGCCAGGGGAAGTTCAGACTTGACTTGGGAAGCATTTATTTACCAGGAGGGTGGTCAGACTTTGGAACAGGCTTCCCAGAGAGAGTGGTTGATGCCCCGAGCCTGTCAATGTTAAAGGGCGTTGGGGCAATACCCTTAATAGTGTGCTTTAACTGTTAGTCAGCCCTGAAGTGGTAAGGCAGTTGGATTGGATGATCATTTTCTGTCCCTTCCAACTGAAATAGTACATTCCATTCCATTCCATTCCATTCCATTCCATTCCATTCCATTCCATTCCATTCCATTCCATTCCACTCCATTCCATTCCATTCCATTCCATTCCATTCCATTCCATTCCATTCCATTCCACTGCATGTGTAGCTCCAGCTACATCTGCAGCTGCAGAGAACGAATCAAGGGAGCCACATCCTCTCTCATGCTCCCAAGTAGAGCACATACAAATATCCCACAGCTGCCCCAAAAGGGAGTTCTGGCTAAAAGGCTCTCTCTAACACACACAAGGAACAGGATGTACACACAGGCAAGTTTTTTAAGACCAGCTGTTTTTTTCAGAGCTGGTCTTTGATTTACTTCATGGCTGAAGGCTGACAACTACATGTGGTCACTTCCCAAGTTAAAACACATTTCAAAATAACCTTTTAATGCTTCCTCTCTTCACATTAAGAATTGAGTAATTATGGTTGTTCTTCTGCTATAGCAGCTATATGCTATAATCTGAAAGAATAAACCACCTATCTCAATAGTGCTGAATTCTCATTTTTAGTCATTCTGTTATTGATTGCCTGTATCATCACACCTCTCTGATGCTCAACGTCAATGTTACCATCCATTCCTAACACAGCAATTCTTATAGGATTGTTATAAGGATTTTGAGCTCATATGTCCATTTAAAATATTTAATCTTTGTTTAGATACCCAGAAAACTGCATAGGGAAATAACTTTTAAAGAGCTAGACCGGGACACTAGTTCAATATCCATATTCCTCCTGTCCTGGATGCTGAATTAATTCCCACTCATGGATGCATGCCTTCCTTTGTTACTGTTGCCACCTACAGGAAACCACGGACCACAGTGTCTTTTTAGCAATGATGCTGCATAAGTAAATCCTCTCAGAAAACTGTAAAAGCAAGGCAGGTGGAATAAAAGGACATTCATTGTCACCCAGCTTTCCCCTCAAAAATAAAATAATAATTAAAAATTTTTATTCATAGCATTGAGACTAAAAATTGCAGTATTACCGTATTTTTTATGGAAGCCTTGTCTCCACTCCCAGTCCCACAATGGTCCGTAAGCATCTGCCTGTTCCCAGAAATGAGGATGATCAGTCTTCTGAGGAAGAACTGAGGTGGTCTTGACCTGCTTGTTTTTAAACCTCTAAGGAACCCAGTTTATTAAAATGAGGCAATACAGAAATGAAAGTCTGGTTTAACTCTATCAGGAAAAGGGGAGTTGTGTTTAACTTTGTGCTGCCTCATTTAGAACAAATACTGCTCACATATACTTAGTCTAAAGCCAGAAATCATAAAAAGCAAAACAGTCCCATTTAAAGATGGGAAAATAAGTGGGCAGGAGTTAGGAAACTCAGTCTTCAACTTCCTCTTGGTAGTGGTCATCTGATTTCCTAGTAGGGCTTTAAAAAAAATAAAGTCAGCTTTACCCAAAATACCCACAAAGCTTTCTTTGTTAGTTTGACTAATTTACAGTTTTATATATTTGAACTCAATATTACCCTTTTCAGAAATCTTTCCTAGTCTTTGTTTGCAAGACCCCTAGACTTTAAAATAGCTTTACTATTTTGGGTTCTTTGATCAGGGAAGTTTGATAAGCAATTCCACTAAGATTCTTTCTCACACACAGATAGGTCAGACCACTTCTGAAGGTATTTAATTTCAGACCACAGTAAATAATATCCCACAGGACTTAACCTCCACATTTTTTGGCTGCCTGTAGTCTAAAGCTCTGATTTACAAAAGTTAAGCATAATGTGATCAAACTTGGCTGGAGTCATCCCCCTTCAGTTTACATCATGAAGATGAATTACCTTATACCAATCAATTTTCACAGAGCTCTCACTTTATTTAAAGTTTCAGAAAAATTACTCAGCACTCAGCAAAATCCAGGAATAATTCGAACCTAACAATCTGTGGTCAATTATGGTCTTTTATATCACAGGTGTATCTTCTACTCCTGGTATTTTTCCCCATGTCGCAACTAACTGTAGCACTTCCCTAACCCTATTATAGAGTGAATGTGCCTTAATAACCTCTAACCGTGTCCAGTTAGACTTAATAACCCATTTCATATTGCATCTGTTTCCACATTTTGTACCCCATGGCATTCCGACAGCTCAAAGGGATACCATTTAACTAACTACTCAAAATTTAGGCCAGACGCTCTAAAGATAGCTTGTATAAACTGTTACCTCAGCAGAAAAGCAACCCCTGAAAAAATTTGTGTATGACCACAGTCAATTACAGCCTTAGGACACAGGACTTCCTCTCCTAAACATCTGTTTTAGAGGATCTGCATACTGCTCACACTGATAGGCAACAACTTTTCCTAAAAGTGAGAAGAGAGCAGGAGGGATGTGTGTGTGAGCACAGACAGTCCTTTCCTGCAGAATCCTACATCACTCTGGAACGAATCATGGGGCAACATGGGCAGGGTCTTTTCCTCCATGTGTTCAAGGGGTGGACTTGAGCATGGACACTATCACAGAGGTTATCCATGGATGTGAAACATGCAGTGTGATTTAGGCAAGCAGTCAAAGCTCCTCTGGTATGGAGGATGATGGCTGAAATGTCAATATGGCCAGGCAGCTTGAGTATATCAGTCCCCCAAATCCACCAAGGCAAGTGCCCTGTGTTCACAGTGGGGGGATCAACCACTGGATGGCTGGAAACACCCTTTGCACCACACCACTGTCTGAAACACTGTCCTGGGCCTTGAAAAGCAGGTCTTATGGGGACACAATACACCAGAAATAATTAAGTCAGACAATGGGATTAATTTCCAAAGCAACCTCATAGACACTTGGGCCAAAGAACATGGCACTGAGTGGGAGTATCACACTCCCTCTCATGCACCAGCCTCTGGAAAGATCAGATGATGCAATGGATGGTAAAAGACCACAACAAGAGCAGTGAGTGATGGGACCTTCAGACTCCGGGGTGCACGTTTAGTGAAGGCCACCTGGTTAGTTAACACCCAGGGATTGCCCATTGGCCTGGTGCAGCCCAGTCTAAACTTTTACTTACTGTAGAAGGGGATGAAATCCTTGCACTGAACATTAAAAACATGCTGGGGAAGAGCCTGGGTTATCCCTACCTCAGGCAAAGGGGATTTCCCTGGGTTTGCTTTTGGTCAAGGACCTGGATGCACTTCATGTGTGCAGTAAGAAGATGGTAAAGTCCAGTGTGTGTCTCAAACGGATTTGATTTGGGGTAAGAATCGCGAATGAATTAAATTAATTACTGTGTAACACTGTGAATTATCACTTCTACAATGGCCTTATGCCCATCACCACATTGGGCACCCCATGGTGCCTGTCTGTGCCACACTGGATTTGGGGGTCTGACCCCCACTCCCTGTTGATCCCACATTAATGAAGAATGAACTTTGATGGAACCATGCACAGAGGTGGTGGATTCAGAACTGGTTTCCACATGCAATAGTCCAACACCACACACCCTCTTTCCTGCCTGAAAAACAGTTGTGACAGATGGAGCCCAAGGTCACGCACTCGGTGATCTCAATGGGCATTTGTAGGGACGGTCCATAATTTAAGGGAATGTTACGTGTGTGTGTACATGTACCAAAAGAGAGGAAAGTGATGGAGTTTTGGGAAGTGGGACCTGGCATTATAGAAATTATATGGAATAAAGGGTGCCTGCTGTCCTGATTTCAACTGCAATCCATTGAATTTTCTTCCCAGCAGCTGTTAGTGCTGTATTTTGGGTTCAGTGCGAGAATAATGCTGATAACACACTAGTGTTCTCCTTGTTCATGAACAGTGCTTATAGTAAATCCAGGACTTTTCTGTGCCTCACGCTCTACCAGTGAGGAGTTCTAGCAAGAACCCAGGACAGATGACCCAAGCTGGCCAAAGGGATATACTGGATCACAGGTTAGCATGCTCAGTATATAAACAGGGGGGAATTGGCCAGGAGTGCTGATCACTGCTGTGGGGGCTGTGCATCAGTCAGCAGGTGGGTGAGTAACTGTATTGTGCATCACTTGTTTTGATTTCCCCCCCACCTTAAAAAAAATTGTAATGATAATTATATTTTATTATAATCACTGTCACTTGCATTATTGAATTTATTTAGTTAAAATTATTAAACTCTTCTTACCTACACCCACAATCTCTTTCTTTCCTGATTATCTTTCCCTGCATCCCATCACGGCTGGGGAGTGAGGGAGGGGCTCGATGGTGCTTAGTTGCCAGCTGGCAACTGAAAACACAATAAACAGCTTGCCTGAATTCCCATCCAGCCTGGGCTTGAGCACTTCCAGGGATGGGGCATCCACGAATTGTCTTCACAACCTGTGCCTCACTACCCTCATAGTGAAGAACTTTGTCCTGATACAGAGTAGCACAGAATTAAGACAATTGCTTCACTATCACAAATAAATGGTTTACTAAGGCAACCAGATTTCTAAAGGTGCATATTTCTTTTGGAAAAAAATAGTTCTCCCAACCATCCCATTTGCTTACGTTCTTCTGCTTTTAACGTGGGTGCTAACATCAGACTTGCAGGTTATGCGTGGAAAGAGATTTATTGTTACACAGATGCAAGGCAGTTACATGCATTCCAGTTCTGGGAAAAGCAGGCAGTTCTACTCAGCTTCATCTCTTCATTTCTTGCTCGTATCTTCACTTAAAAGTGAAGGTGTCCATCTGCACTTGTAACAATGCGATGTAATGACGATTCCAGATGTCAGCTTATTTCTTTTTCTTTCCTTTACCTTTCTTGCCTCCCTCTCCTTGCTGAAGGCTTTGATCGCTACCTCCCATCTTTTGAGTTCTTGTTTTCAGTTTTGGAATGGTTTCTGCAGCATACAGCATCACCGATTTACCTAAAATACAGGGAGAGGTCAATGCATGCCTACTAAGTTAAAAACAGGTATAGAGCCTAGGAGATCTGCTTCCTTCGCCTGTACAGCAAGCAGCTTGTGAAAAATTCTTGGGGGAAAAACCCAAAAATGCAGGACTGATAAATGTCACAGTAGACTGGAAAAGCCACATAACCTGACAATGTCCAAAGTGTCTACATCCTTCCTGCTACTCTTTCCCTTCACCTCCTACTGGCCCAAAACACTTGGGACAGAATGATCAGGCAAAAGCTACAGGCATTTTCAGAAAGGCACTGCTGCCTTCTAGCAGGAATCTGGTTTTAAATCATCTCCCTCTGTCAGCACTCTTATGCTACTGTACACTCTTCTAGCTGTTTCCTTAAGGTATATACTGTTTCCCTTTTACATAGGGATTCATCTTCAGAAAAAATGCAAAAGATGAAATTATTTGTTATTCAAGATAAATAACTCCTATTGATCTTTTAAGGGCAGCTGCTTCATTGTAATTTATGTAAATGGCCAGCAGAAAACTCAACTGAACTCGGTATTGTGTTTTAACGATTTGGCATCCACTCTGACACCCAGATGACATATGTATCCTAAGAAAATGCTGGAATTTAATCATTTAAGCACTAAACACTCTGTTTTAAATGTCAACAAAGCAGTAATCCAAAACTGAATAGATGCTTTGTTCAATACATCAATCACACAATGTTCCTCAAAAGCCCTTCCAATGACACTGCTGCAGAAGCAGCAGAATCAAAGGCAACAGCATTTTACAAACTTTCCTCAATGCTCACAACTTGATTTTGTTGACTTATACAGGTAACAAGATTTAATGTAAAACGATAGGATTTATAATAGTTAAAACACATGAAAGTCTGAGAACATAAAATAAACCAAGTCTTTCTGGTTTATTAACAGGTGAAGTGCCTAAACCCAGGCACTCTACTCACGTGTTGGAAACTGAGGTAAACATGGGTTGCCATCATCTTGTTTGAGCTGGATTCGTACTCTACCTCTGTACTGCACGTCTCTGTTCCACTCTCTGGGATACATCTTGTTTTTCTGTCATACAAAAGGAGAAATGTATTATCACGTGTATTGGAAGACACAACTGTTTCAGAGACCCTGCTGAAAACAACTCCTGGTACTTGAGCAATTTTGTGAGTAAACTGCTACAGGGACCATTTTACATCCCCAGCAGTCTGGGCTACAGGGGCACGGGTTTTTGTTTTACCTCCACTGCTACAAACCCTTCTGGACACCTAGGGACAGCAAGTGATAAGTCACAGTCACTGCTTTTGGCTAATTATAGCCTTCATTCTTGATGAAACATCACAGGTTTCTCAGTGCAGCTGGTGTGCGCTGTCCAACTACTTCTGAAAAGGAAAGTGATTTTGTAGTGGCTTTGGGTACCAGTCACACTTCTAGATGAGGACCTATATTCTTCTTAGAAAAATCAACACTGTTCTAAATTAATAACTAATTCTAAATTAATAATTACTTCAGGAAATGACCTCTGGTGAAGTTACCTCTCTAGAAATCCAGACTCATTCCCTAAGGAAAAAATAACAAACTATTTAAAGAGCAAGCATGTACTGCAATAAAAAGCTAACACTCTTTGGCTGAAACATAACCCCAAAGGACTGTGAATATTCCAATGATCAGAATTCTACTCCTATACAAGGCTCATTGCAAAGGTCACCATCTTTCATAAAAAATATTCCTTTTCAAAAGCTTAATTTGCAGAGTTGCAGCTTGCAAAAATAGCTGTTATTCTGACACACTTTTAAGTATCCAGGACAGTGTTCTAAGAAGGATGGTAAAACAGAAGTAACTTTTTTATAAGCTTAAAAGTGACATTGTCTGAGAGATCTGAGGTATTTCTGACTTGCATCAGTTTTGCGGCATTTACTTCATGATTATGGCCAGTAATCATTCAAAGCAAGCAAAGCTAATAAAAAAACTTCTCAACTGCAAGTTAAAAAAAAAGACATAATGAAAGAACAGAGACACATAACAAATTTGGGGGTTTTTTGTATGTGGGGACTTTTTTTTTAATTACCTCTAATAACACATTGAATCCTACTGCTGCACATACATCTTGGATTTCTGTAGATGTAGGATTTTCAACAGCCTGTTGAAACAATGTGTTAAAATTAGTTCGTTTTCAACCATGACCTGTCTATACAAAAATAGTTACCAGTTTCATACTCTGTAACTAGGAAAAGCTGATGGGGAAAGAGAAGGTAGTGACAAATCTAGTGTAGAAGTCATCTGTCAGTGCTGCTGTGGTCTGCAAAACATTTAAAAAGAAAAAAAAGAAGAGCTGAAACATCAGGAAAAAGACGAGACCAAAGTCATTAGGACAGGAGAGCAAGTTAAAGAATTGCTTAGGAAAAGTAATTGAAATTAATTAACAATTATCATATGTACAGAGATACCAGAAGCTGTGTATCAGCAACAGCAAACTTATAGCAAGGACTAAGGGAGGAAAAAACCAGACAATTCCTAGCCACAGGGTAGCAGGTTCCTCCAATAGACCTTTGATTGGCAACTTGCATGCTCAAGAAAAATTTTATTTTTAACTGTTATCAGGAAAAAATCAAACCCTAAGCAATGAGGAAGGCCCTTTATATTCCCAGAACTGCTTACTAAAATTATTACAAATGAGTGAGATGACAACTATTTCTGGACAGATTTGAAGCAACAATAACTACCATATCTGTGTGTCACATGCACAAGACACAGAGTATAGGCTCATATAGTCAGTCACCAGAACCCAATCATCAGCTAGCTACTCTTTTCTGCATCGCTTTCAAATTCTGCAAACTACTTGTGTAGGCAGTGGAGTGCATTAAGTTCCTCATTACTTCACCTGCTTGCCCAAGGTGCTGCTCAGATGAAAGCAAACACTTCAGCCCAGGGCTCTTCTACTAAATTCACATGCTGGCACTAGGTTACCTTCAAATACACTGTAATTTCCAGTTACTGAGCTACTTGCCGTGGGGGAATGGAAAGGTCAGAGAGATATATTTCCCAGCTCTTTACACACTGCTACCTAGCAAAACAAAACATCATATTCCCATCCCACCCATAAAATTACCTTATCTATAGGTATCCTTCTTCCTTCTGCTATTGTCTTCTTGTTATTCAAATAAGCTGGATAAATGCAGATGAATCTAAGAAGAAAAAACAGTGGGCTTAAGCAAGCTATATCAACTCTTTAATGCTTATGCAGTATTTTCCTAGTCAAACAAAAAATAAATGTCATGCATACAACACAGAAGTTCCCACAGCAGCTTAGAACAACCATTTATTTTCCCTAGACTGCTTAGTAAAATGCTGCAAAATCCCACTTTGAGTTATCATGGACACTACGTGACACCACTTTTTGGGGCACTATTTGTACAAGGGATGGCACTACCCATTCTGAAAAAAAAAAAAAAGGAGGCTGAAATAGAACTTTTTGACCTATTTCTTAAAAGCTTGCAACTTGGAAGGGAACACACATATTTCCCTGAAAAGAATTAAAGAACGTTTCCTGAAAAGGTTTTACTACACTAATAGCTAACTAAGTTCTGTGTTTTATTTTAATTCACACACAAATCAACCCAGATTTGGGTACATTTATAAAAGCCACTGAAAAACTGTGCTTAGAAACTTGCTTAACATTTTTTCAGTAGATTTACACCCATCAAGCACATACAGGGGACCAGCGTGACAGAACCTCAATTATACGTCTTAGACAATTAAAAAAAAACCAACTAGCTGAGACCAAGGAGAGGTGGAAGAAGGCCTGCATTGACTTGAATGGGGAACTATGAGAGCATAAGAAAATAAGGAAAATGAATAAAACACGGTGCAGACAGATTGCAATTAGCCGAATGACAAGGGAGTGACAAGAATCACGTTCCTTGCTGCCTCTAAAACCAGCCCACATCACCTCAACTCCTACTATTTTCTCCTCCCTTCCAGCGGTTTTCTCCACTCTTTGCTACTGCCGTCTTTATGAGCCGACTAGGTCTGGGTTCAGCACGGGAATTCCAGTCTCCTTACTGACTTCCCAACCAGGCAAGTGTCACCACCACCACCCCTTGCTCCACAGGGATTTAATTTCAGCTACCACCACCCTTTTCTCCACAGGGATTTAAACGACCACCACCGCTTGCTCCGCTCGCGTTTTCTTCTCCGCGAGCCCTGAATGACACGTAAACAAACTAACCCACGAAAGACCCGACCCGAAACAAGCCGTGCCCACGGTACCTCTCCTTGTCTGCCGGGGACGCGGCGCCGGCGGCGGCGGCCATGACAGCAGCACCTCCCCCGCCCCGCCCCGGGCCATGGCGGGGGAGAAGGCCCGCCCCCAGCAGCCCGATGCGGAAGTCCATTGGTCAAAGGGGCTGTCTGTCAAGCTCTGCAGCCTGTGAGGTAGCGCCACGTCTCCGGGGCCGCGCGCGCGGCGTCTGCCAGGCTGAGGGAGCGGGGGCTGGGAATGGCGGAGGGAAGGGCGCAGGAGCTGCGAGGATGTGCGGAAACGCCGTGACACACACGCTTGAACAATGGGCTGCAGACGCCAGTGAAACACGAGCCCAGAGGGTGGCGGTGGGCGACGCAAAGTGTGTTTGGAGGCCGCCGAGCCGCCGCGTGGTGCCCTTCACTCACAGGGCTCTAGCGGTGTTTGAATCAAAGAACGATCCATCTAAGAAGTGCCGGGAAATGTTTATTTGGTATTACCACAGCTTCGTGTACAATTACATGAAAAAAAAAAATAAGCTAAAGCTTAAGGAAAAAATTACAGGGTCAGTTCTGGGTCCAATTCTGTGTCACATCGTCATTAGCGCTCTGGATGGTGGGGCAGCTGCACCATCAGCGAGGTTGCTGGAGACACCGAGCTGTGAGGAGGGGCTGATACACCAGAGGGCCGTGGTGCCATCCAGAGGGACCCGGACAGGCTGGAGAAAGGGGCTGACAGGATCCTCAAGCAGTTCAGCATGGGAAAAACCAAGTCCTGCAGTTGGGGAGGAACAACCCCAGGCACCAGCACGGGCTGGGAATGCACAGCTGGAAAGCAGCTTGTCAGGAAAGGCATCGGGGTCCTGCTGGACACCGATCTGAACATGAGCCAGTGATGTGTCCCTGTGATGAGGCCAGTGGTGGCTGGGCTGCACCACGAGAAGTGCTGTCAGCGGGGCAGGGCAGGTGATCCTGCCCCTCAGCACTGGGGAGGCCACACCAGGAGTGCCAGCACCAGCACTGGGCACCCCAGGACAAGATGGACATGGACACAATGGAGAGAGTCCAGTGAATGGTCACTAAGGCCGTAGAGGGACTGGAGCAGCTCATGCTGGAGAAGAGAAGGCTCAGGGGATCTCACCAATGTACATAAACACCTGCAGGGAGGGTGCAAGGAGGACAGATCCAGGCTCTTTCTAGTGGTGCCCAGTGACAGCAGCAGAGGCGATGGGCACACACTGAAACACAGGAGGTTCCCGCTGAACATCAGGAAACTCCTTTTCCCTGTGAGGGTGACTGAGCACTGGCACAGGTTGCCCAGAGAGGTGGTGGCATCTCCATCCTTGGAGACACTGAAAAGCTGCATGGGAATGATCCTGGACTACCAGCTCTTGGTGATGCTGCTGGAGCAGTGGTTGGGCCAGATGACACCCAGAGCCAGCCTCAACCATTCAGTCACCCTGTGAACTTGACAGGTCATATTTTGTGCACTGTTATAGTCTTCATACAGCAGCTATGTACCACGATGAACTGAAGGTATCTATTCAGTATTTATCTGTGGTGGTGCCTTTTTTATTTTTCTGCTCCACCAACACATCCAGCTGGCAATGAAATATTGAAGAGGGGGGTGCTAAGACCCAGTGCAACACAGTGGTATCCCCAGGGGAGAACTATAAGTACCATTCATGAAAACTTAGAAGAGTTAACAGTTACGGAGAAGCTTCAGAAAGAATCAGGGTGGCACAGATGAAAAAGTTATTGTCTATTCAGCCTTTTGAATGACGAGCAGTTTTGTTGTCTTCTGTCTTTGCTCTCATTCTGTCAGAAGTGAACGCACTGCACAAAGTACTGCAGAAAACACGAACAGCACAACTGTGTGGCGTCAGCAGGGGCAAGCAGCTTTTGCAAATGTGACTGCAGCTGTCTGGGACCAACTCAGCGACTTGGCAGCTCCTCACAAACATGACTCAACAAGCTCCTCAGCTGACAAACAAGGTTATGTAAATGAGGTGTGCCAGTTACAAAGGAAGTTTTAGATGCAATAGTTGTCCAGTGCTAAAGACAGGTTTTTTGAGGGTTATCTTCAGGTTACCATCAAACTGACTGATACAGAGTCAAATGCAGCTTTCTAAGAGGTAATCCATTACAAATAATTACTTAGATATTTTGTTGCTTAGCAAAAAAATGTTCTCATCTTGTTAACAGTAGCTTGATAATGGATTTGCTGTGTTTTTCTTTCTTTGCACAGTGTTTTTATTTTAAATCTCCAGCACACACTTGTCTTTCTATTAAATGACTTTGTATTGAGATCCCTACCACCTAAGGAGTGTCAAGAGCTGCCATTACCTTGGGAGTTGTCCTGTTGTCCAGGTTGTCACTGCTTAAATCTGTGCATCAGCCAACATGGGCAGAAGCTTCTTCTGTCCACTGCTGTCACCTGCTTTTAGCAACACAGATGTGGGCTGTCGGGGAGGAGAGGGGTGTTAGTGCACAGTGTGAACTGTGGACTGACCAGGGTGCAATACATTAATTGTCTCTGTGCAGGCATGAGGTGTGCAGGGCATGGTGATGGTCTGACCATTGCATGAAACATGGTCATCATAAACCTTGTTAGAAACAATGCTTACTGCCATTTGGGTTTGAACAATATGCATTGCCCTTTGCTTCTGGGACACACAGGTCAGAACCCACCAAAAGGGTATAAACATAAATCTCCCTCTGCAGGACAATGCTCTAGCAGTGTTGGAATCAAAGAACAGTCTAATCTTTTTGGAAGTAATGCTAAGAAATATTTATTTGGCATTACCACAGCTTCATTTTTTAAAATTTAAAAACAGGCTAAAACTAAATGAAAAAATACTAAAATTTACTTCATACTATTCCCTGAGATTTCTGTAGTGGTTTTAGTTTCTCAGTTTGTAAAGCAATTTCTGGTGCATTACCTTGAGCAACACTGCTCTGACAGTATGTTAAAGGCAGTGAACAGAGCTGCAGTTTGTGAGTACCTTCAGTGCATATTAAGATTGCTCTCAGTCAGTCCACCTAATTCAGGGCACTGAGAAACGTTCTGTGTAGTTGTTTAATGTTGTTTTATTTGACAGTTGCATGTTATTTTTTTCTCTTCGAATTTATGTAGCTTTTTAATACCAATGTATTAATGGCTTATCTTGTAAATCAATATTTAAAGTTAGTGTTACAAAAGATACATAGCCTGTATCAGTATTTGTGAAATACAGAGGGTATGAAGACAAAAATTATTTTCCACATCTTTTTCAGGTGGAAAAATAATTCAAAAATTGTCAGAAATGGTGTTTGTGGAATTACAGATTGGATCACATGGCAAACATAACTGACCACACAGGGGAAACTTTTTTTTTTTCTGCAGAGCTTCTTATTACTTAGCAATCTCCTTTATAGGTGCTAAAATTCGCAGTATCTTGAAACCAGGATGACTAAAATGAAGCAGTGAGTAGAGACATGTCAGTTTAATCCTCATCATCACTGTGGAATGACTTCACTGAGTATATGGCATCCAATCACTGCATTTGTTCTAGTGCCATAAGAAATAAATTTCAAAGTTGAATTGTGCATATTTCCAGCCTGAGGAATTCAGAGACAGAAGCAGGTCACAAAGCTTTCCAGTTCAGGCACGCTATAGCTGCATGCACTTCCCGAGTATCTGCTGGCCCTGGACTCAGAAATGGAATGAAGCACTCAATACCTGACAGCTTTTAAACAATTTAAAGCAGTATGAAGAGAAGTTACAATTGCTGGTGAGGATAGGACTTGTACACATCAGAGCAAAACATCAGAATTCCAAATAATGCCTTTGGATAGTAGCAGGGATACTGGTCTTGGAAAGCAGTGTATAACTTGGTGAGGTTATTCCATCTGCTGCCACTGCAGTGGAAGGGGAAGGCGCAGGGAATGAGAATTACACTACAAGCCCCTAAAGCAGAGGATTCCCTCTCTGTATACACTGTTACCAGCAAGTCAGGTAGAGTCCTTATTGAGACTCTATTTTTACTGTTAATGGTGTTTGGAGAAGAAAAATAACAAAAAAATCCCCAACAAAAACCAAACAAAAAAACCCCTCAAACCACAAATAAAACCCACTCCTAAACAAAACAACCCAGCAACAAGAGCCCTGTACAAATATGAAATACAAATTCAAAGTGGTTGTGATAGGTTGCTGCAATTCACCTGGGGTAAATGAAAATGCCCTAACTGGAAGTGGGAGCCCAGGAAAATGGAGGGTCTGACACAGTTTGTCTGTGACAGTGTTTTACTGAAGCGTCACATGCACATGCTTATTCAGGCCTTGCATCCATGTTCAGTTTCTTCTCACTTGAGGCTACACTCCGTAGTCTAAACATGCTGAAAATACCTATATAATAATAGGACTAGTGAAGTTATTCAGGAGAGGGTAGATTTTCAGCTGGATTGGTGGAGCAGCTCTGTAGTGGACTGCAAATAAAATGCAGAATGGGGATGTAGAGGGAAATCTTTATTTGTTCAATGTTCACTGAAGGGAAGGGGGCAACATGAGAAGGATTTTCTTCACAATTTTTGTAAATGAGAATTCCAAAAAGATATTTTTAAGTAAAATATAAGGGCTGGGAAAAAACCCCAACTTTCATTGTGGAAAATGCTTCATGAATTATGACTCAAGTTGGAAGTAACAGGCAGTGTGAACTAGGTCTGTCCAACGGTGAATTTTCAACAGCATAGAGAGAAAATGATGCTCTTTAATTTAGTTTCATTTTACTGGTATTTACTTACGATGAAACTTGAACACGCAGAATTAACCACACTAATCTCAGCATGTGCCACTTTTAAAAGACTGTATGCGCCATTTTCCCAAAGCAAGGGGTGTCCCTACCCATGGCAGGGTTCCAGTCCAGAACTGGATGGTTTATAAGGTCCCTTTCCTGCTCAAGCCATTCTGTGGTTCTGTGATTTAAAATCCATAGATTACCTTTCAGTTTTAACAATCCAGAATCCTGCCTGCTACATAAGTGTTTTCAGAAGAGGCACTACCTCATGCCCATCCTACAGAGAACACCAACACAGCATTCTTTATGAATCAGAAGCACCACTTCTGTTCATCTCTGTCGTAGAGGACTATAAACGTCAATAGCTTATTTAAGGAGCGTGGGATGTTCTAAAGCCACTTGAGGCTTAAACGTTTCAATCTGTGGAAGTGCTGCACTGCAAGAGCAGCTGACAACTGGCCTTGAAACAGCCAGCCTGGCTTGTATGGTGTTTGGAGCTA
The DNA here is from genome assembly GCA_013399195.1 of Dicrurus megarhynchus. NCBI lineage: Eukaryota > Metazoa > Chordata > Aves > Passeriformes > Dicruridae > Dicrurus > Dicrurus megarhynchus. Next base: position 38,633 of record VXAD01009214.1, read on the forward strand.
AAAGTCTTTTGGATTATGTCACCTAGACCCAAACCTTGACTTGCATGAATTAATGTATGAAGTACAGCAGTCTATATATACAGTGTTTCACTGAGGTACTGGGGAGAATGCTGGGCACCACATTGCCAAGATTCTATCCAAGTCCCTATTAGCTGACCACAGGGGGACTTGCAGAGTGGAAAAACATGGATTTCTACCCATCTCTCATTCCTTCTGATTGCAAAGACTGTATCTCTTAAGCACAGAGCTCAGTTTTACACCCATTCTTTGTCCTTCTGTTTTAGCCTTGTAAAGCAACTGACAGGTGTGTAAATTCACAGCTGTGTAAAGCCAGCTTCCAAGATCAAAAGAAAGCAGCAGTCATATATGTGCGACACAGTAATACACCGTGCAATTTGCACTGAATTCATAGCTTTCATTTAAGCTAGATTTTCACTTCTTAGAAGTCCAAATTATTTGTGTTCTGGTTTTGGCTGGGATAGTTAATTGTCTTCCTAGTAAACAGTATAGTACTGTGTTTTGAATTTTGTATGAGAATGTTGAAAATGCACTGATGTTTTTGTTGCTAAACTAAGTTTCTCATGCCCTGCCAGGAAGAGAGCTGAGGGGCACAAGAAGTTAAGGTGGGGACACATAAGCCAGCCAAAGGGATATTCCAAACCTTACAGCATCATGCTGAGGATATACCTGTGGAGAAAGTGGGCTGGAGGCTCATGCTCAGGGATTGCCTAGGAATCCAGTCAGCAAGCAGTGAGCAACTGTATTGTGCATCACTTGTTTTGTATATTCTTGATTGTTATTATTATCATCATTATCTTCACAATTTTATTCCATTTATTCAAATGTCTTTATCTGAATCTATGAGTTTCCTCACTTTTTACTCTTCTGATTGTCTCCCCCATGCCACTGGAGGGGAGTGAGTGGCTAGGTAGTGCTTGGTTGCCAGCTGTGGTTAAACAGTGCCGCTTAAAACACTTAGAAGTGTCAAATAATCCATCACGGTTGTTCAGCTGCTCAGTGTAGTAAGAAAAAAAGAATGCCGAGTTCTTTTTGTCACCCAATAGAATAAGAAAATACTACTACAAAAAATAATAAAAATTGGGAGTTTTCTCATAACTCATATTATGGCTTGATTTTTACATCTGTTTTTGTGTTCTTCCACAGTTACTTCCAATGTGAATGTGTGCCATCCCAGACCTTAGCAAGAGTCAGGTAAGGTGAACAACTAACAACGTGCTTTTTATACAGAGGAATTTAAGGAAAAAAGGGCAGAATTAGACTTAGCCTACCTTCATTTGTATTTAATATAATAATCACTCTAAATCTCCTTGTTTTCATGATCCCTACTGACTTTAAATTGCAGGTGATAGTTATAATGCTTTTAAAAATTATTCTTCTTAATAAAACATTTAAATTTCTAGCAAGACAATTTCCTTTTCTGCATATAAACCAAGACTTCAGTGCATTTTTTTCCTAGAACTTAAAAATAAGATACCAGCTAATAAGTCCTCAAATTAGAATTCAATACGAAAGAGTGGTACAACTATTAGAAAACAAGGGATCTTAGTAATCAGCAGTAATGCCCTTTTTTTAGTTTAAACGCTTTTGTCAAAGTCTAAAGTGAATAGGGGAGTGTAAAATATCTATGTAAATATAAATATATATGTGTATGTGTGTTGGGAGTTAATCACCTTAGGTCCATTAACAGTCTAATTGGGGACCAAATAATTGTTCATTATGGGAAAGAAAGATCTTGTAATTAATAGTCTCTGCTGTGCTTATGACTCTTAATGAACCTAGCCTTGTGAAACTTTTGTCAGTAACAGAGAGATTATGGAATTACATTGTGTCAGAACTAGATTTTGTTTTGAGCAGTTCCTTCTAAGGTGAAACACAGAAGAGAACAGAGAACTCTACTGGTAAACCAGGTCTTCAAGCTTCTTTTTTACACTTATCTGAAATGTGAGTATCACTAAAATGAAAATGCAGGGGTTTTTTTAGAGCGTTTGTTCTGATATACTGAATTACTGAAGTATCTTAACAACAAATTCCTTTTTAAATGAAATCATGTTTCTAATACAGTGGACAGACACCTAACTTTCAGTAGTAGCCAAGAAAACAATTCCACTCTGACAAGGTGCAATCAGGAGGAAATTTTATATAACACTGCAAGTAATAAATAAATTATGCATAGCAAGACTAAATTCAGAATAAGTATACTGTGAAACAAAATACATTAGAATAATTGAAGAAAGAATTAATTACAGAGTTAGGATATAAACAGTAATGCATCTCAGGCAGAAGCAAACAACAAAACTGAAGGAAAGATAATTGTGGGCCGAGTTTGTTCAAGAGAAACAACATTTACAGGTGGGAAAATTCATCTGATCTCACAGGATGACAGTTTACTTGCAGAGAACCAGCACAAGCTTTATTCATGTCAGATCCCACCAAAAAGGATGGCATTAGATATACTTTTTGTATGTATGGCTTGAGCTCTGGACAGAAGTGCATTTTACTGAGTGAACCAGCTCCCTCTACATCTTCCTGATATCCTAATTGCAATTCTACAGCCACTCAAGCAAAGGATGTTTCCACAAACAGCAAAATTTGAATAATTTCTTTAAATCTTGAAGTGGCAGAAATTCACTAATGCATAAGCCTGTAACTATGTGGAAATTTCCTAAGAAAGGTATTTTGCTATCTATGTTAGGGAGGTGTTACCCAATCTTAGACTAAGTAAACAGCACATCTGGTAAACTGAAACTTGACAGCAGAAAATTCATCTTGGCATCACAAGTTAATTGACACCTGCATTAATTATGTTGTGAACTCTTAAAGCTCTTCTGCACCACACCAAATTCCCTTGCACTTCCAATATGTAACCAAACACAACACGTAAGCAGTTAACTTACCATTCTGACTAAAAACTCAACCTTAGCTACGTAACATTCTCTATAAACACATTTACAGATACAAACTGTTATTCTGCATATAGGAAACTATGATGCAGGAATCTTATTTCTACATGTGATCTGAAATGAAATTAAACGTGGGCATCTCTTCTGGTTAAATGTAAAAGTGCAAAGGAGATGGCTGTGGAACCAGAGAGTGAATACACTTGGGTAATTTGGTATCAAGGTCCTTGGAGTTTTAAACATGTGGAGAAAGTCATGCTTTACATTTACTGACACTTCACTTCTGATTCACAGCTTCATCCAAATCACACATCTCATCAAGAACAAAGCTGTCGCACAGGTGGATCCAACTTTGCAAGGCATTACAGTAGATGTATGAAGTTATGTTTAGGTGGAAGTCTACACACGATTATTAGTGGCGCTCTTATGGCTGTTCATACTATTTCATGGAAGTTAGATGAAAAAAGACATTTGGGAGGCATCTAGAAACAATAGAAGAGCTTGTAAGAAGAGTCCACCTGAACATTTTCCAGATCATCCCTACAATACTGACCTCATTAAGAAAGGAAGATGTTATCTCCCTCTTCAAGCCTCTTCTAGAAAACAAATAGGTGCAGTAAATCTTTTTACTGGAAGGATTTACTGCATTGAATTTAATATTGCAAATCTAAAAACTGTCTCCCAGAAGTTTACATATGGTAGACTTTTTTTTGTGTGGGGGGGGGATATTTTTGATGAAGAAATTTATATTTTCCACATCTGTACACTGATGTAATACTTCTGAAGTTAGTTGTCAGAATTTCCAGGATAAAGGACTTACCCGAACATAAGATATTTAAATGCAAAGCACTAGAGGCCGTTAGGCAAAAATTCAGTAAAAAAAAAAAAATCCAACTTTAATTTGCTTTTGCTACGTCAAAAAGGGCAAAGATCTGAAACTTGGCATATTGGCTTAAAATTGCCTGTAATGACTCAATGCAGTGACCACCCATCAAGGAAACTATCCCAGCCTCTTTCAACCAGCCCTAGCTGTTTTATTTTCTTTTTTGCTGGCTTAGGTGGCACTTGTCCAACTATACACTGAGCAAATCCAGCATAGTAATGCAGCACTAATTGTACTGCCGCCATCAGGGGAGCAAGTAAGAGGTGAGCAAGTCCATTGAAAGGTCACATAAGAGCCAGGATTCACAGCCAGGAGCATGGAATGGAGAAGAAAAATTCCTTAAACAGCACATGCCATTTCTTCAATTCTAGAAATAGTATGGATCTTTATCCTTAAGAAGAAAGAGGAAGCTGTTATCTTCTTGGCAATACCAACTTCTATTAGGGGGAGCAAGGAGATGGACAGCTAAGAAGTACTCCAAAGTAGACATCAAATAATTCACTGTTCAGATTAACAAACAAAGGTTCTGCAGTTTCTGGTCTACTGGTATACTTCAAAATAAAACCTCATTAATTTGTACACAAGCTGTTCTCTCTCTGGTGCAGCTTATGTAATTTACTGAGGAAGAAAGGAAAGTACATCCCTAGGACAACATGACTCTCTCTGAAATTGTTCCTTTTCTCTCCCTCCTCCTTTACCAAAAAAGACAGAGCAGCTAACTTCCCAAAGCCACCAAAGGCTCTAGTCTATATTGAAGAATACTGCAGCTTACTGACATTTATAGCATAAACTATATTTGTATTCTGCAGCCAAATCCTGCTTGAAACAATATTCCAGTCTCATCAGGAAACTGTGGCAAGGCTTTCAATTTTTAAGCTGTCATATCTGACAGAGTTGTGATCATTATCTTTAATCCTTCAGGGGAAAATACTCTCGATAGAGAACTGCACATGAAAAATAGAAATAGATTAGTTCCCCTTTAAAGATTGCAATGTTTAGTCAGAAGAGCTTTCACAGAAATTGAGCAGTAACCTTAACTGCAGCACACTGCAAGAAACTAAAATGGAAGCACATTTTAAAAAGTAAACTAATTACAAATTGTGGGGAGGTCAGATCTCTGCTTTTCACATCAAGAGGACAAAGCTATAAGACAGTCTGAAATGAGCTTTATGAGTTATTTTTCAGTATAAACTAATTTTAAAGTGTAAGTTTGGTATGCACTAGGTATGATAAGCTAGTTCAATGACAAATAAAGGTCTGAGCACAAGTCACAAAAAGTTCTACCAAAATTGGTAGAAAGAAAGGCAGTGCATCCCAGAAGAACAGTAAATTGAGTCTTGGTTTCCTTAGCTCCTTGCTATTCTTTGTTTTGCCTTGACATACATTATGTCCTCTTACCTGCTGTGGCAACTTCATACAAATGAAACCAAGGAACGAGAGGTTATCTTTAGCAGCATAAATCAAATCTGACTATCATGTATCTAGACATCATTAACAAAATCCAAGACCAAATATACTTATTGCAACCATTTTTCATGTTTTTGATTTTATATTTCTGGGATCTGTTTTTTAGTTAAGCTTATAGAATATAACTTTATATCCCCATCATAAATCAAACATCATGGATGTCTTTAAATATTTTGAAAGGCTCTTAGTGGATACTAAGTATTTTAGATAAAGAATCAGAGAAATGTAGATCTGGAAGAGATTTCAGAAGATCACCCATCTCTGCACACAGGCAATATGAAATATACTACAGTCCATCCCTATGAGATGTTTCATAAACCTCTTCTTAAAACTTCTATAATGGAAATTTAACAACTCCCATGGGAAGCATATTTTAGTGTATCACTACCCTTATAGTTGGAAAGTTTCTCTAGCCTGTCTTTGCTACAAATATAGGTTTACTTAAGAGAACACTAAGAGAAACTTTCCAATTATAATGATCATGAAGTATCCCCAAGTCTATATCGAGAAGCCACTACAATTTTCAAAGACATTCTGGTGTTTGATACGCATACAATTATAGTTTCACCTTATCTTCTGATTAAAAAACTGATTCCAGTCATTTTTCAGTTACAGAACTGAAATCAGAATTTCTTTTCTGAGACTGAGTTTACCTTTAATTCTTTAATTGACAGGACAAATATGTAATGCCGGTGTTAAACAACTACTCTGGATTATGTAGTATATTTTTGTATTAGTTGTTAAAAGCCCAGCACAAAATAATAATTAAAAAAAAATAAAAAGAATCACAACATTCACAACAAAAGTGGTCTTTCATTTAAAACTCAAGAATGGAGTTCTGTATTCTACTCCAGCAGGAAGTCCTGACTTTGAACACATTACATAATGTTTCTATGTCATCTTTAAAAGGACACTAATATTAATTCATATCAGAAGATTAATGAAGATACTCTATGTAAAATATTTCAAATGCTAACACGAGGAGTGCTGCTTCTTAATAGGTTCACCAGGTGATATAGGAACATGGCATGTCTCTAAGCAAATCTGACAGGAAGCAAAGAACAAAAGAGCAAATAAGATACCACTTCTGCCAAACAGGTATTTTTGGTACTGGCTTTTATATAAATTGACTTCTGTCTTCTGATAGTGTCTTGATTGTGTTCGTAAATCAGCACATGATTTATAATGAATTTAACTGAATCATTTCAGTATCAGAAGTACAAAAGCCAGAGAAGTGATACACTCTGCAACTGTGTTAAAGCTACCATAAAGGTAAATTGCTCTATTTCAGGGCTTCCTGAAATCAGGGCATTCTGACATATCAGTTATTTAGAAAGCTACCTTTAGAACAGTCCAGTTGAAATACAACAAAACTGATATACCATTTCATTTCATGGTTTGTTCAAACCTGCACAGAATGGTTCATGTTCTGTTCTCTCATGTTTCTACTTTGAAGTAATCCTCATCTAAAATCAGACTATATCTCTATTTTTAAAGCACAAATCTGTTTTTTTCAGCATTGTTCTAGTCTAGCACAATCTATATTTGCATCAAAAAGGCCTGAGGCAGCAAAAGTCATGTTTTGCATAAAATTATTTTTCTACTATAATAAGTAATTTCTTGCTGCCATGGGATTCTTGCGATACTTTTCCCTTCATAATTTTTAAAAAATAAATTAAAAAAAAAAAAGCACAGAGAGCGCAAATAGAAGCAGAATTTCATCTTATAGTCACTATTTCACATTCTACATATATCCCCAATCAAAAAATGCTTTGTTTTACAAATATTATTTGTATAGATACAACATTGTTTCAGGCTTGCAGTCATGAGAACAATTATACTGCGTGGCTACTGGAAATACCCTGCCTTTAGCCTTGTTATGCACCTGAGATGTGTGAAACTGTCTCAATTACAAATATATTACAGAAGACCTAGGGCCTGATCCTGCAAATGTTAAAAGCATCCTGCAACAGCCACTTGCCAGTGATAAGGAAGAACAGATATTTGAAGGTGCAGGATTATCCCAGATCAGGCCTTAAGTGTTAAGTGCATACAACCACATTATATGGTGACATCTCAAAGTAAAATCCTGTATTTTTATGTAATGCAGAAGTAACACACACAACTTACATATAGTAATAATTTATTCTGAAATGTTCATTTTAGTCTCTGTTGAGACATCACCCACGTCTCATTAATAAAAGAGCAGCCATCTCACCTCAAATACCAGAATATACAACAAGTTACAGCATAGCAAAAAAATTCTACCTACTTTAAGATAAAATCTAATTCAGGTAAAATAATTTTGTGCAAGGTTTTACAGTTACACAGTTGTTTTTTTGTTGTTTTTTTTTTCTTTTTCAGAGCACAAAGAAAGTGTAAATTGTTACACCATAACTATCTATGCACATTATGTGACCACAGAAATGTTAATCATTACTTCATAAAATGAACCATCAGTTCCATTCATGCAGAAAAGCAGGCTAGGAAAGCTTGTTCAGCGGAAACCATATTACTGTGAATTTCACAGCCACATGATTAATTATTGGGTTAGATGAACTCACAAATACTAAACATGAGTATATTTTTTTGCATAAATAATACCAATTCTTCCCTGATGTAGTTTAGTTGGCCTGTAATCTAGAAATTATTGATAAAGCAATATGACTGCATCATTTCCATCTGTACTATTCCATGGTTTCAACGACAAGCAATATTCAAAGGATAATGGGATGGGATGCATGTTAAACATGGGAATACATGTTAAACATACTGTACAAATACACTTGCGTTAGCAATTTTATTCCAAACTGTCAATCCGGTATTCCTGCAAAATATCACCAGTGGAGACAAAGTATACTATCAAATATGGCTTCCAGAACAAGGACCATCTAACAAGAATCAAAGCTATTTACAACAAACGACAAAAAAAAAAAAAGAAAAAAAAAAAAATCAATCCCCATTTTTTTTTGTTTCATTTGAAACAAAGTTTCTAAGTAGCTGCTGTATATAATACATCAGTTTTATTTCTTTTTTTGTTGCACTTAAACAGAAGTTACCAGGTAAGAGCCAGAGTGACGTTTAGGGCTTTGTGTTCCACTGGAGTCAGTGTTTTCAGACTTGGTGTCGCGTTTCTTGGTGCTATTATTCACCGGTGTTGGTATCTGTGATGGCCGAGCAGAACTATTGTCCACGCTGCTCTTCCTGCGGCTTGGGTTGTAGTTGAAAGGAGTGACCCTTGCTGCCACAGCACCGATGGGGGAGCTGTGCTTGCTTGAGCTACTAGAACTGAATGGAGTACGCTCACTTACAGTACTTTCATTAATTTCTGGTGCAGGAACAGGATTATTCTGCAGAGGCTTTGTTTCGGTGCCTTTCTTGTCTGGACTGTCTATCTGAAAGAAAGAGTTCAGACGGTTTTCTAAGCCAACAGTACGAACAGGAACACCTCCATTCCCTGGGGTTTGCTTTTCTTGAATCTCTTTAGGATCTTTACCATTCACACCCCCTTTCTCTGAAACACTGTCAATAACAGGGGGAGTATTTCCAGTTGGGGACCTTCCAGATCGAGGGTTGTTAATTGGGCAGTCCTCTATCCTCACCCACACATCCTCTGTCTTAGAGACAGCTGGAGCCATCTGATAGATGAGGGTTTTGGAATCAGAGCCATTTGTGGCACCAGAAGAAGAATGCTGAGGATCATTCATTATCTGAGGAATTTCATTTTCTTTTATTTTTCTCCAAGTACCTTTTGCTGGTGCTTGGCTTTCTTTACTTTGCTTGTGTCCAGGAAGAGAACTTCCATGCTGCTTTTCATCTTCACTTTTTGCCTTTTCACTGGATTCTGAAGAAGCTGACAGGATTGAGGAGGAACTTCCAGTTCTTCGCCAAGTGCTTACACGAGGAAGTGATGAGGAATGCTTACTGTGCTCACGCTTCCACGTTCCTGATCTATTGATCAGCAACCTAGATGGACTCTCAGAATGGGAACGAGCTATGTCATGACGCTTTGCTGGTCTTCCATCATATTCTATAGTAGGGCTCTGATTAGGGGCTAATTTTCGCCAACCACAACTCTGGGCAGGTGAATGAGTAGATAAAGACATATCAGGAAGAGATGGACTTAAAACTGGGGTCTGTAGTTGGGACCTTGTGGGAGAATCTGGCCTGGAAGGTGACAGAGATTCAAATGAAGCTGACTCTTCTAATTTCCGTCTCAGAGTTGGGCTTGGAGCTTCTTTAATAAAAGTTGACTGACGAACAAGAACAGGTCTCTCAGATCTGTCAGATTCACTTCCACTAGACTTCGTGGATGACATTCTGGATAGGTCAGTCTTTTTGTTTGATCCACCAGTGCTGAGAGCTTGGTTTAACCCCTTTGAAGCAGACTCACTTCGTGGAATGCTACTGGTACTCTTCGGTAAGGCAGTTTGCTTTGTAAGGTTTTGCTGGCTCATCTGCCTGCCCGGTGGTGTGTATGACATTCTACCTGAACTTGAGGATTTAGTTGAAGCTGTGCTAGGAGATGATGTTCTTGGCAACTGTGACAGTTTGTTGGGAGGACTGATACCATTTCTTCCTGGGGAAATAGAGTTTCGTCCAGGAGATTGCAGAGGCCTACTTAATGGCTGCTGCTGAGGTCTAGAAGGAGTGGAGTCTCTAGATCCTGATCTAGAAGGTCCTTTACTTGATCCACTCTGGTTCAACCCTGATGGCTGCCTAGTCACAGGAGCTGGCTCAGGTTTCACTGATGATTTGGCTCCTCTTGGGGAACTGGTCAAACTCTGGCCTTCACTGGGACTCTTGGAGTTCATGTTTTTGAGCGGCGGTCCTTTTTTGGCAACAGGACTAGTACTTGAAGAACTATTTCGAACTCCTGGAATATGGATCATTGTTCTACCACGTGAAATGGAAGGCACACTTGTCTGTTGTGGTTGCTTCAAACTTGAAACTTCTGAGTTGGAGCGAGCTTTTCCTGTGATCATACTTTTATACACTTTCTTCCCTCCTTTGATTCCCCTACTTTCTGATTCTACTTTTTTAGACTCCAGTGTACTCTTCTCCCCTGGCTTAATAATTCTTGGACCTTTATTACTAGTGAAAGGTTTTTCTTCTTGGTCTGGGGTAAGATGAAATGGTGACCCTAGAGAAATACCAGATTTTAATGAAAGGATAGAGTCAGAATCTGATGAAGCTTGTCTAGACAGTGATGCAGCAGCTGCAGCTTGATGCAAGCTACTAACTATAGAATTTGCACCTTCTTGTATAGCTTTCCAATCAAAGTTCTCTGAATCAGGTGAAAAACCATGTTCTGAATCTGGTCTCTGTATCTCTCTCAAATCCAGTGTTAAATCTTCTGCTAGTATACCACCTGGGTTTCTGGAATTATTTTTTTCACCGTCACTCTTCATTCTTGAGGGCTTTTTCTTTTTAGGCATAGCAGAACTAATGCATTCCTGCAGAAGGTCATCTTCTGAGTCAATACTAAGAGAACTCAAAGAGCTGTTTCTAGAGAAGCATACAGGAGTATCTTCAACATGAAATGATTTAGGTGCATAACCAGAAGTCTGTGGTCTGTTGGATTCCACCTGTGGCTCGGGAGCCTCTGGACGTTTTGCAGATTCCCCTTCTTTGTTGTTGTTGTTTTCTTGATCAATATCACTGAGGGAGCTGAGAGACGAATTGCGAGAAAAACAAACAGGCGTGTTTTCAATAGCAAAATTCTGCGTTTTCTCATCTGTAGCTGCTCCTCTGTCTGGAATATCTTTAGTTGACTGAGAGAAAGTTTTTGTCTGGCTTCTTCCTGCTGGGTGTTTTTGACAAACTTGTGTCCTGTTACTTGGTTGCTGATTTGGAGACTGTTCGGCATTAGAACTGTCTTTACTTTCTGTTTCCTTGCCTTCTTTTCCTTTTCTTAATTCTGCCTTCTCCCTTGAGAGGTCAACATCATCATCATCAAAATCTAAAGAACTCAGGGAATCATTCCGTGAAAAACAGTAAGGAGTTCCCTCAATAGGTGTGTAATGATGAGGGGAATCAAATGCAAAGCCTCCTCTTACACGCTCTTCATTATTTGGCAATTTGTCATGAAAATCTCTTGAATTATTTTTAAGGTTCTGTTTCTTTGCATCTCTGTTCTCTGGATAGCCTCTTTCATTACTAGCATTGCTTTTAGGCTCTGTGCTTTTTCGCACACGTGCTCTGTACTCATTGCTTTGGGAAACAGGCTTTACCGGTGATGTTGGCTTCTTTTTCTCACCTTCTGGTTGGTTTTTGTTATTTGGAGATGAAGATGCTTGTTGAATTTGATCCATTATCTTCTTCACTCTGAAAGGTTTGTGACTTTTTCCTTTTGGCATAGCTGAGTTAATGCACTCAGCCAAAATATCACCCTCTTCTGTTTTGTCATCATCCAGGCCTAGGGAAGTCACAGCCGAGCTTTTTGCTCTCTGAGAATCGTCAGTACTTCTGCCCTCTGTAGGAATGGTGTCCCGCTTTTCAAACTCCCCCGACTCTGCTCCCACACCCACATTGTCTGCAGTGGCCAACTCACTTGGCGGGGATTCTATTGTCAGGTCACTCAGAGATGTAGCTGTTGAAAAATTTATTGGTGTACCCTCAACACAATATACCCGTGGCATATCATCTCCTGGTGTAAAAGTCACATGCTTTTGTGATTGCAGTCTGCTTTGTGAAGGCAAAAGTTTGTAAACTGGCAACTGGCTGGGCTTTCTGGCTACAGGAGGAGGTATTTTTGGAGCAGATGCTTGAGAAGGCTTTTTGGCTTTACGTGAAGACTTTGTTGGCATTGCGGAAATAATACACGCTTCCAGTATTTCAATATCATCATCAGAATCATCCAGAATGTCTTTTTCTGCTTCAGCTGGCTTCTCTGCTTTCTTCTCCTGGTTATCCTTTGTATCATCTGACTGTTCAGGTTCTGTTTCGTTTCCATGCTCATTTTCATGAACTGGAGGCATAATTCTTAACTCTGCATCTTTCTGTATAAATGGCTCATCAAGGCTCAGAGCACTCAGGCTAGAAGAGCAAGAAAACCCATCCGGTGTGCTTTCTGTGGCAAAATGTAATAGTGTATCAGCATCTGGCAGTACCTGAACTCTTTGAACAGCTGCATTTACAGCTGCCTGTCTAGGACCAGGCTCTCTCTTCTCAGTAGTAGGTGCTTTTCCTTTAGGTACCTCTCTTTTTACTTGAACTCCTTGAGCAGGTGGTGGTGTTTTACTTCTGCTTGGAGGCATTGTTTGTCCAGGGCTGTCTGGAAGGTCACTGGGACTTATAATACCACTTACTATTCCACTGCAAGGCTCACTTTGAACTGAACTAGCAATCGAACGGCTTTCAAAACTATCCAGGGAACTTACAGAAGTACATCTGCTAAACATGAGTGGTGTCTCCTGTACATAATGTTCTGGTGGGCTCTTAGGAGTTTGGGCACCACTCTTTGAGGGAGATTTGGCACCTGAAGAAAATTCAACAGCTTTATGTCTAGAGGAGTCAGAAGGAGACAAGCTAGAAGTCTGAAGTCTAGTGGATTTTGTTCTGATGTGTTGGGCTGTTGATGCGATTTCACTTGCTGCACCTTCTGTAGGCAGAGTCCCACTGTTTTCCTTCAGTTCTGCAATCTGCAGTGTATTATTGGCATCTGTGCTACGTGTGGATTGATCACGTCCTATTTCATCTTCAGCTGATGACAAGGATGACAAAGAGCTACACCTTGAAAAACATATTGGGGTATCTTCCACACAGTAAGTTTGTATAGTTTCCTGATTAATAGAGGGAGTCTTACAGGAGGCGTTCTTCTGTGCATGGCCACTTCTGCTCTGTGCAGAGCTTGGGTGAAGCTGGTTCTGCCTCTTTGATCCAGCTGAGGGGGCTGGTGTGCTCCCACTGCTTGGGGGAATATGGTCAGTTTTATTGAGTTGCACTGAAGAAGTCTTTGGAAAAGTGAAAGATGGCTTCTGAGAAGGTGCTGGAACTTCTGTTGAATATTTTAAACTATAATCAATAGGCTGATCGACATGATGTTCCTCTTCATTGTACTTTATGCTGTAATTAGTTGGTCTGTCTTCCTCTTCATGTTGTTCCTCCTCAGAATAACGTTCACTATAGTTGGTTGGCTTATCATCATCATAATCATCAACCTGGCACAAGGACTGGTTTACTTTCTGATTCATTACGAGAGTTGGGCCTACTCTGTTCTGATCTGAGCCACTGGATCCTCTTGATCTAAAGGAAGAAACACACTCTTGCTGTCCAAAAGGTGTCTGATATTTCATGTGTTTTTCATCTCCACTTTCAGTGTACACAGGGTAGGTTGCATTTTGGTTCCTTGACTGTCTTTGCTCATTTTGTTTCATTTCGTCGTCTATTATATGCTTAGGCCTTGCCCATCTTTCATTCTGGGAGGGACTTTGCCTTCCAGAATTTAACTGCTCATCTGAGTATTTAAGACTATAATTAATAGGAGTGTCTAGTTCTCCATCATTGTCATCCATGTGATTTGCACTATGAATCTTGTGTGCCAAGTCAGCTGGATATTGGCCGTAACTACAGAATTTACTTTCATCATCTTCGGAGTAAGACTCAATGGAAGGTTTCATTTGGCCTCTTTTACCATAGCCATCACTGCTGCTGACACTATTTAAACTATCATTTGAAGCTCTTTTGTATTCCATTTTTGTATAAGGCACAGGACATGTCCTGTTCGAGTTCTCAGATTTAGGAAAGTATGTATTTGAGTGAGTATGGGCAGAGGCTGATCTCCTCTGAGTATTTCTGTCTTCTGTCAAACAGTGTAGTTCAGAAGTGGAACCAGAACTTCTGTCTTCTTGTGGAATGTGCATGCTTGTGACTTCTTCCATAACTTTGGCAATCTGAGCTGCAGCAGTAGAAATCTGCATTCCTATTCTCTTAGAGGAATTCCCAGTATTCTCTGCAGCTTGATGATAGGTATTTAAACCTACTGTTCTATCCCTTTCAACACTCCTGTCTTTCTCAGATCGAGAATTTTCTGTGTTTCCTCTACTGGAAGAGGAGGAGCCAGGCAATACTGTAGTATTTACATATGGTGAGAGCACAGTCATATTGCCAGCATTAAAGCTCTCCGACCTGCACACCCCATCGTCGTGGCGGCTGCCGTCCAGGACATACTCACTGTATATATTTTGCTTATGTCTCTGCTTATTGCGGTGAGATGCTTTTGGGCTTAAGTTATCAATGTTGTCAAAAGTCTCTGATAAATGCTGAGCATCTAATTCTGCTTCCAGTGCCTTTTGCTTTCTGACATGGAGAGATGGAAGGCTTGATCCTGGAGACATAATGTTGGCATCCTTGTACTTTGCCGGCCTGTTTGCCATGAGGTTCCGTAGAGCAGCAGCACTACCCATGGCTATCATTTTGTGTTTTGAGTGAATGAGGTTTTTCAGCATGCTCACGGCTCCCATGTCCCACAGCGCCTCCTGATCCTTCGCATTTCGAGCAGAGAGGTTCCACAGGGTCCCACATGCGTTACTAACTATTGTCAAACTGTGTGACTTCAAGTGTTGTAACAAGGTTTGTAAGCAGCTGTTCTCTCGCAAGATTTGCCTGGTGTTGAGTAATTGAAAACAAACATCTGTAAGTGGCATTTCAAAAGGGTAAGAGACAAAACAAAACAGAAACCTATTACTCTAGAAACAAGTTTTGCCCTTAGAAAGGATAATCAAGAATTCTCCAGTGTAAATAACTCATATTTCCACTAGCTTTCATCTGAATGCTAACCAAATCCTATTACAAATATGAGTAGTTAGCTTTTAGTACAGTTCATCATTAACAAGCAGCAGCTGTTAATCTGTTTGCATATTCCTGTTATGTAAGTGAAATACCCACCTTATCAAATGTACTACAAATTAACTGTTTTTAATTACTATACTTAATACATGTATTCATATTAAGGCTTGGTCATAGAAATAAAATATACTAAATATACATATGAAACTGCTAAAAATTGTCAGAAGTATACCTACCTATGGTCCTCATTAGTAGCAATTAGGCTAGAAACATTTCTTAGTATTCCTCCTCCACTTTCTATGATGGCTAAAGTGTTTGTTTGGCTCCGGTATGTCAGCGTGCCGACCAGAAATGCAAGAGCACCATCAACAGCACATATGTCAGCTTTGTTCCCAGTGCAGTGTGCTGACAAATTCCATAAGGCACTCAGAACGCTTTTCAGGGTGGATTCCTAGGAAAACAGCAACAGGAGAAGTTTTCAGCTATTGACCTGAAGCTCTCAGAAACACATTAAGTTAGCTTCAGAGCTGTGTATGTTCCAATTCTGCGCTCTGGAGTAGTAAGATGGGTGCAGGCTGCAGTGCATATGTATTTTGTTCACTTTGCTCCTTCCTTCACCTATGGATTTGTTACTGCCTGCCCCAGAGGTTTCAGAAACATGTGCCACAATGATAGAAAGGGCTTGAAGACCAGTTGGCAGCAGACTCTGGGATGGAATATACTCCCATCTACACACCAAAGAAGTGATATTTACTAACTAACTGAAAAGAGCTTTACTAAATGAGAAAATTAAAAGAAGGACTATTTCAACAGCACAGCTCATGAAACTGAAAAGCAAAAGTGGTCAACCCTCATAAATAAAATCAGGTCAATACTAGTTTTGAGGTGTCATTGCTCCATTGTGGTCTGCTGCTATGTTAAATCAAACTCTTCTTCAAAGTAAGTTACCTGAACAGCATCAACTATTTGACTAACTGCTGTTATCAAAAAGCGTCAAACAATATTAGTGTTTTGTGTAAAATAAATGCAATCTCTCAAAAATTCAATTTCATCACTTATAGAAGATACCTTCTTAACTTCTAAAGCACATTCCATCAATGCTTTTACACTTCCAACTTCTCTTAGAGTCTTTTTACTGTTTACATCTGCTCTCCAGGACAAGTTCCTCAACACACTTGCAATGACCTGCAAAATGTGAAAGAAAAATAACACATTTCAAGATAGATACTTCTTTAGCAGGTTATCAGACTTTCCTCCAGGACTTATCAAATGCTATGAATAATTAGCAGTGGTCATGTTCAGTTACTGAACTAAAATTTGCTAACATCTGCTTTTTGTTGTGTTAGACTGCTCTAACACAGTCAGCATCAAGTTGATCAAAGGTACTGGCTTTTGTGTGCTGGGACCTAAACCAGAGATTTGAAATCAGGTTCCCCGCTTCCCACACCAGTAGAAAATTTGGTCCAAAAATACATATTTTTTCTCTACTCTTATGTCTGTTCTAGAGTTATGTCATCTCAGGGGAGAGATTTATATAATGTTTTTCTCAGCCTCTCGACTTAGAAAATACAACAACAATACTTGTCTGTCTCTCAGATGGTATGATTATTTTGATATTTATAAAGCTCCTTAAAGTCTTTTAAAAACACACTGTGCCTTTTACAAGCAGAATAGTTATGTCCAGAAGATGTCCTTGTACTTGGCAGCAGTTAGACTGAGATAGGTTGTCACGGTAGTGGGCCGGCATTACACATTAAACTCCATCCATTCATGAGCTGCTGTAAGCATGCATATCCCTCATGAAATGAATTTAATAGAAAACTTTTAGCTATGGATGTTCTCATTGTCACAGAAGTGCATAAACTTTTCAGGTTACATAGTGAATGCTCCCTTGCTCATGGAGTACAGAGATCCAGCAGCAGATGGAAAAGCCCAGGAACACCCTGCCCTGGCTGCTCCCAGGCCATCACAGGAGCCACCAGCCTGTCAGAGCCCACCACAACACAGCCAGAGGAGCACAGGAACCCAAAGGCAGGTGGTAACTGTGCCCTGTCCAGGCTCTTCACAGGACTCTCCCAGGGGACCCACTGCCCCATGGCCCAGGTGTGACACTCATTCAGGGAGTCAAAGGGAGCAGCTCTCTGCCCCTTTTGTACTGAGGCAGCTCAGTCCACAAGTCCTGGCCTGGGGATGTGGGACACTTTGTGGGATCCAGGGGAAGAGCATTCTGGAACTGTAGAACACTTATTGCAGGATAGCAGGACCCAAAGGTTTCAAAGGCGGGAAAACAGATGGGTCGAGGTCATCTTTCAGCACAGGGGACAGAAAGGCACAGTGACATCTGAACAGCTGACTGGCTGATACAGTTGTGTGGAAATGACTTTTGAGTACAGTCAGTCCCATATTCTTACTGAATCCCATTTATAACTTGACCTGAGTGAAGGACTTCCTGCTCTGTGTGTGTGTATGGTGTCTAGGTGCCAGTGGCTGGAGGCACCCCAGGGGTCAGAGGGCCCATGGGGCTGTGACTCTCTTTTCAAGAATACTCAATACCGGTCCTAATACCACATTTACAGAGTTTATCCAATAACCTCTATTGTAATTCTAATGTTTTCCTCAATTGTAACTAGCGAGCTCCTCCTGTTAAGGAGAGAGTATTTTGTTAACAGCATTTTAAGAGGTAAGGTCAATTTTATTTAAAATTGTTCTTTTATCTGGTGATTCACTCAGACTGCCAAGGAAAACAGGGGTTTCCTTTCAAAGAGCTGTTCCACTTTGCATACAATAAGCATTAATTAAAGTTGACCATAATTTAATATTTAATCATTTTACACAAGTTCCAACAGTTCTGCTCTCGCAGCTCTGAGAATTACCCTAAGCACTTCCCAAAGAGTTTATTTTCAGGCTGTTGCCATTACACAGAACCCATTAGATCAGGGTCATAAAAATAAGATTTACAGCCCATGCATTATGATTAAAAAAAAAATCCCACAAAAAATTCCCAGAACATGACCCCACAGATAAGAATATTTTACCAGAAGAGTGTCCTTCCTAATTAATGAAATGAGTACAAAAAAAAATTCACATCAAAGTTAAGGCAGACAAGACAACAAAAGAAATATTTAATGTCAAAAGAGCATTACCTGCTGTAAGTCTTCACTTTCAGATTTCAGCTGGGCTACAAGAGCTCTCATGCAGCCCTTCATGGAACATAATGTAGCCTGGTAGGAATCAAGAGAAAAAAGAAAGTGAGTAATATTAAACAGCAGGTTAGATGGCTGCTTCTGCACAATGTTTTGGTATTTTAAGCAAATGATATCTGAAGTTCAATAAAACTTAATAAATATGTTGTCAACAATAAACACTTGGTTTAAAACTACTAAAAAGTTCAGCATAGCTATCAGTTTCAATACAGAAGTGGTAAAATTGTGCTAAATTTTTCTATTTTTTACAGCAGTTCTAGGACATGATCTGTAACTTTGTTACTTTAGAAGCCTTCTTTACTTTGCACCAGAAAAAAACCCCTGTGAGCTAGCAATGTGTTGTTACCTACTGCCTAGAACAAAACCTGAGTTCTCTGAAGCCTGTTATTTCCATCTACTCCTGAAATGTCTTCCTTCTGGAGCAGAAAGATCTTTTCAGTATGGAGTTATTTTAAGATCCATAGGCTGGCAAACTTCAGGGCAAAAAATCTGTTGGAAGTTTCTAGCCTTTGAAAGAAATGTCCTTGTCCGAAATTAGGGGAACCAATTTTCTCTTATAATGATTGAAGTAGTGCCCAGTTTGATCCAGATATGCTCCAAATATTTAAAAGCAAGCTCTAGCCTGAAGAGGTTTGAAAAATTTCATTGGACAGTAATGGTATTGTTAAGTAACTGACAACTTCAGAAAATTTGACCCAATTAGGAATTTTAGTTCAACATTCTCAGAAACAATCAGTCCCTATATAATCACTAGCATGCCATAATAGTTCTCATTAAAAAAATCAGGACAATAGATAAAATCCTTGCTTTCAGTGACAAAAGTGATTTGAGAGCCAATACCATACTTGTATGATGCAACATTCAGTTTGTGGTGCTCTCTGCAACAGGATGGAATGAGAGAGGTATTTGGAACTCCTGCCTTGAGTTTAAACTCAATATCCTATCCTGGAGGTTTTTATCACCTGTGTTGAGAGCTGTAATTCAAACAGCTATGAACTGAAATTACTGCAAGTTTACAGTTCTGCTCTCACCTTGTTTGCCACATCTCCGAAAGTCAGGTTTGTCAGAGCCATGCCAGCGTACCTCCTTAGGGTAACACTATAGTGATCACTCGTGAGTCCATACATTTCACAATCCACTTGCAGCAGTTCAGCAATGGCCTGCAAACCTCCTTTAAAAAAATCCAAGTAAGAAAAAAAAGAATATCTGTATTCTAATATTGTAAGTACAGGACATATACCATGGAACAAATTGCATTTTTATGTACAGAACAAACCTCAAGTATCTGAAAACCACAACGCTCAGAAAGGCATATAAATTGTTAAAACTGCATATGTGGCATTTACTGAGCATGAACTAAAAAATTCAGGCTGTCAAACAGGAACCGGTGCAGAATGAAAAAACCCCACTAAAACACCAACCTCTTATCCCAGGAAGTAGTCTCCATTTTAAGTCCAATACTTGTAAAGTTGCAAATATGTCCATAATTCTACTATCCTTCCAAAATTCACAATTCATGCCAGAAAAAACAGTAACTGACATAATAATTTATCCACTGGGAAATGGTGTGGTTAATTTCAACTGCTTTCATCACTTAGGCGGCAACAACTGGCACAAATGAGCTGTTGTTAATAGTTTAAACTATTAGTAAAAAAAGCCATATATCCAGTGACATGCACAAGGAGTGCCATGGTTTCTAGCAAGCTTCTTAAAGGAAGTCAGGGAAATACATCTGATCTTACCAAGCTCATTCATTGCATGCCTGTGTTCTTCATCAAATGAAAGTTTCATCAAAACACACACTGCAGGACAAATCTGATGATCCACTGGAGCAGGCACTGATCCAGAAACAGGTAACAATTAGTACCTCCCAGGTGATTTTGTCTAGATCATAAGTTTTCCAGAGCAAATCTAATCTTAAAAATAAATCAGCTGCAGTTTTGGTCAGGTTTGTATCTTCCCAGTAATCCATGAACATACAATTAGTTTATAATTACTAAAAATAGTGTGTACTATAAATACATTTGATGCTTAAAAACAAATTAGGGAGAATCCTGAATGTATGTTTTGAATAAGAAATGTGACTTCCAGTACAAAACTATTACCTTATTACTCTTAGAAATTAATAATCTATGTGAAACAATATGGTCAAATATTCTGGTAGCATTAAATAATATGCTGTTTCTCTTTGGGTGCTATATCCCTATGAATGGCTAATTAAACCCTTTGTTTCATAACCTGTAAGTTTTTAAGTTCATACTTTTGTGAGCTAGGTTCTGGATTATGCAGAAATGGTACTGATACAGCTTGTGCAGAGCCCACTCCTGCTGAACTGCACCAGGCACAAGGCAGCCCTGATTTCAGTCACACCATGGACACGGACCACCTGCCATGGACACCTACAGCCTGCACTCATGGGATGGCTTCAATTCAGAGAAGCAGCTAAGCAACCAAGAAGGTTAAATCTATTTTTCTAACTGAAAAAAAACCTATTAATTTACATTTCTCACATACATTATAAATAATGGTTCATTTTCTATTGCTAGATTGAGATTATTTAATTTGTGCTCTCTGCCCCTCTCCCAAATTGAATGTGCTATCTCCTGAACATCTGCATGAAAAGCAATTTGGGATTGTTTATCCATAAAAATGTAAAACAGAATGAGTACACATTCAGTATTATTTTACAAATTACAAATATAAACCACTAGAAGTACTATCTGGAAAGTACACCAAAGTCTAAGATATAAATAAAAAGTTTATAAGTAGGGTATAATATCTGTGACACATACTATTTCCTAACACTAGCTGAACTTAAATATTAAGAAGACACCACACACACACATATGTATATGTATATAAGAAAACTTGCATACATTCAACAAGAAGTCAGATTCAAGTTGTACTTTCTGTAAATTCACTCTTTTCAATATATCCTCGAAACGTTTTTATATGGCTTGCAGAACCTACTTGGGTTTTTGTCTTGGTCCATGCCTTGTTCATGTGCTTCCTGCCATTCCCAACACGTTTCACAGTAAGCACGGATCTGCTCCAAGAGATGGAGCACACGGATTTCCCGTCTGCCTCGCTTATCATCGGGCTGGGAGTGAATGATGTTGTGCAGTGCTGCGCTGGCTCTGGCACGGGCCTCTTTACTACCACGGGAGTTTCCTAACAACACAGAGTCCTTATCGTTGCCATGTAAAAGCTGGATGAGGAGAGGAAGACATCCAGACTGACGCATGGCTATGCAGCTGTCCTGGGAGCTAGACATTGCTAGCAATGTTCTTGACATGTCATCTTTATCATGAGTACCAAGCATTGATAACAATGAATACACCATTTCCACCTGCAGGTCAAATGATTTTAAAAATACAGTTACGTTTTAAAAACACACATCAAATTGAAATGAAATTTGAATGGTACATACGAGCAAAAATCCCCCTTATTTCATGGCAAAAAAATTGTGCTATTTAAAAATAGTTAAATACTATTACTACTTCAGCATTCATAATCTTAATAAATTTCACTTAGTGTTTAAATGGCTGGAAGTGGGGGGTAGCTGTGTGTAACTGTATTAATCTACAAAACCAACAGCAAAGACTTCCAGATTTCCATTGTACAAAAAAATTAAACAAATGTATAACGAATGTTTCATTTTGGAAAACCAAAATACCTTTAAAATTAAATCTGTCTTAAAAAAACTATATTCTGTGTGAACTAATTACACTTTATTTAAAGATGTTCTTCAGTGAAAAACTATGCTATGTGGTATTAAATACAATTATTCTAGACAAAGAGTAAGAATTATTACAGAAACTTTTAGTCTACATCATGCTGAAGAAAATCTGACATCCATGTATTTTAAAGTTTTCCTTTAAAATACTTCAAATTAACTGATAATTTTTTGTTATGATGACTGGCTTGTATATGGACCAGATTATTTAGTGCAAATGCAAAACTAAAAGAGTTAAATTAATACTTTTTCAAGTTTACAGGGATACAAACAGTAAAGCAAACAAATGCTTATTTAGTATATATAAAGTACTGAGTGTTTGTCAAATTAACTCAAGCCACGAACACCCAACATTACCCATTTAACTTGGAGTAACCAGATTTTTCACTAAAAATAGCAATTTTTGAGTGATTTCCTTGGCTTTTGTGTAATATTGTGGTCAATGCACTGTTTGGTTTGTACTCTCACTCTTCAGTAACAGCTTTCAATCAAGAAATGCATTTGATTCTTCTAATCAACTTCTACTAAAACAACAGGATGTAGAGGATGATCTTAAATTCTACCTAAAAACTCCAAATTCCTAAAGCCAAGATAAACAGGAACTTTGAATTCAAAGTCAAAGCACAACATAAAGAAACTATCAAAGGGAATTATAAAGTAGCAGTGTGTGTGTTTCTCTAGAATACAGTCATTAAGAAAAAAATGAGAATTTGGACCATTAGACAAAATTTCCTACTAATAATTAGATATTTGCACTGGTTACCCTATCAATGAATGATTTTATTTGGTGTCTTCAGTGACCATTCCAATGTGCCTGAAGATTAATTCACATCCTGAGTTTTTAAAAAAATGAACAGCAGCAGGCAGACTAAACATCAAGTCTGGACTTCTCTAAACACTACAGGATTGCTGAGGTAATAGGAATCTTAGAGTCCGTGAAACTGTATGGTCACATGACAAAACCCATTGAAAGAGGAGCCACTTCTATGACAGTCTAGCACCCCAGTTTGGAGATCCTGTCTTCCTGGTCTGGAAAACCCCATATGTATCATTTAAACAAACCACTTTGATTCTTAAAGGAGAGTGAATTTAATCTGCTTTATGCATATCTCTTTGCATATATTCCAACTGGCAGCTATAATCCAGTGTTACTTGGATTTGGAAGGTAAAGTTTTTGCCAGAGAATAAACCTGAAGAAGCCACCACATCAGGCCTCCAAGTTGCAGCTCATGTATTATAGGAAAAACAAAAAAAAAATCTATTTATCTCTCTTGTTTACACACACTGCTCACAGATTCATCTCTTTCTGCACCTGTAAATGCACTCCTCCATTTAGAATTTCTACAATTTTCCCTTCTCAGGCATTAATATTAATAATTTCCTACCCCACAGCACACTCAGTTCAACCTGTGTCTTTGCCTGTATCTTTCCACACCCACTCCTGTTCCCTGCCTTAAGGGCTTTCCCACTGTGTGTAATTTTGGGGAGTTCTACAGTTTGCAGTGAAAACTGGCAGACAGATAAATGGCTGATGCCACATCCATTTAGGAGGTGGATACAGTGTGGGACTGAAAGGACAACACTGTAACACTGATTCAAGGCCCAAAATCATTGACACTACGCAAAATTAATAGGTCCAGCTTTCCAGAGGACTATGCTCAGCACAGCACCCACACTGCTGCCAATTCCAGAGGCAGTATGAGATCCAGTGGTTCATGAATTTGCCCTTTTCTTCCCCTCTCTTTTCATGCTACACATATTTTTTTGACTGCAGTCTTCTGTCTGCAGACACAGTGAATGAAGGGCTTACATTATTTTTTTGTCTGTTTAATTTCTTGGCAACTGTGTCTGTTTTGTGCATTTGGATTCTGCAAAAGTATTTGAAGAAGCTCTCTTAAAAAGGTTAATTTTCATCATTGATTATAAAGCAAAATCACAAGGTTTTTAGATATTCCAGTAACTTCTAGGAATTGCTTGTTCCTCACTGTAACAACTCTTAACTCATCATCATCAAGTTAAAAAAAAATGATTTCTCTGCATATATTTTCAAAATTGAAAAAATATACTAAAATTTTAACTTCATAAAATTACTAGGTATGGACAAGACTGTTCAGATAATATTAGTACTATTGGCAGAAACAATGAGGTTATTGTATTAGTAAAAATGTAGCATTAGCGACCTGTGGTTTGTAATCTTCGGTTACCTTGGTACCCAGATGACTTGTCAGTCTGCGAGGAACAGAATAGTTACTACTAGAGCTCATAACACTGGCTGTCTCGTGGTCCATTCGAGCAGCAGAACCCTACAGATTTAAACAACAACTCATATAAAACAAAGTCTGAGGGAAAGAACAACATTGGCTATTTCAGTTTCAGCACTGGATGAGGCAGTTGTGCTGACAGCAATGAACTGCCAACCTGTTTCTGTTAAGTCAGGCCCTGACTCAACTTAGAGGTCACTGTTAAACCTGGTTTTATTAACCCTTTTTCCTGAGATTTAGTCTCAAGAGAACTGTATTTTCAACTGAATGAAATTATAATTACTGTTTTCACCAAGAAGGAGAAGTGGACTTCGCATCAAACTGAATAATAATTTTGACAGAGTGAAAAAACCAGCCCCCACTTTTTTAGATTTTGTAGTGCACTGGATTAGGCCTGTACTTCTTCAGAACACAACCAGGTATGCAAGAACTCACCAGTAACAAAGAAACTGATCTGGGAAATGAATAACCCTACTTGAATTTTTTCATTTCTAAAGCAAATTATGAGTGGTTGACTAGTTTTTATATATAGAAAACTATAAAATAATGCTGACACTACTTGATGTAATTTTCCGAGAATCAAGGTATGGTCCTACCTGTATTAGCAAGACTCAATTATTAGCATCTTTGTCCTCTTTTAATTTATTTTGTGTATTTACATTTTTCCTTTTTCTGCCATTTTTTATCCACTCATACTGTTTACTTTTTTATTTGCTGTTGTTTTCTTTCTATTTGTGAAGTTTCCCTTACTATGTCACTCCCTTCCCATTTGCTTTGGGAAATTAAAAAATATATTTGTTTAGAGAACACTTTTAGTATCAGTTAAGTGTTTTACTGAAGTAGTCACCAGTTTTTCTATGATTCTCTAAAAAAGCTAAAATCTGTTAATGTAATTATTAGCTTAATCTGCAAAATGTTTTCAAACTATCTGGATCAATGAATATAATTTTTTTTCACTAAAAATAGGTAACACACTGAAGAAAACTCCATGGAAGACATTTTGAAATAATGTCTGTTTCTTCTGTGTGCACCACAAAGAAAGAAGAATTTTGCAGTTCATGCAGTTCAACATCTTAAACGTGAAGTTAAAAGAGACTTGTAAGTACAAGGTAGGAGTAACTTAATGAACTGTTTGTATAGACGGAAAAGAATCTAATTATACTGGAATATTTAGACACATTGACATTATTATACTCATTTCACTCTCGCATTTGAATCCAGAAAATGTGATACATGTTCCAGAAGAAATATTTTATGCTACAAGAGTATAACTGGAATGATTTATATTAGCACCATTTATTCCAATGTATATTTCCTATGTAAACAAGCTCTTATTTTCTCTGTTGACTACAGGGAAAAAAATAAAAATCTGAAAGCTTAGGAAGAAAATCACACTACATTTTCTCCATTATTCACTTAAATAATGTTCAGTGCTAGGAATATGGGACTGAATTCCCAGATTTTTACACTGCAATCCCTTCATATTTCCTTAACCTCAAACTACATTCAGAGGATTACAGGTTCAACATAATGTACATACCAAAATGCTCCATTATTAAGCTCAGTATGATTGCTTCACCCAAGAAGGTAAACATGACGTAAGTTTGAGGCACTACTAAAATTCACCATGGCGTAAACAGAAATAGAAAATTTTCCTATCATTTCCCCCAAACTGTATCAATCTCAATTCAGGTAACCAAATCCTTCAGAGCCATCACATGGCCGTGCTACCTGGGGGACGACAGGATGCTCAACTGAAGTGTAACTACATTTCTCACTGGCTTGTAAAGACTAATGCCAAGGAACTAATCTCAGGTGAGTAGCCATTCATCCAAGAAAATGGGAAATTACAAGGAAATGCTACGTGGACCCTTCCTGCACAGAACCTCCTCCTTCAAAATCTTTTCCTGTCTAGTTCATCTTGTTTTCTCCTTTTATACTTTATTGTCCTTCACTCATTGTTTTACCCTGCTATTTACCCTGGCAGCTGAGTAATTTTCCCTGTTTTGTGATGTATTTTCTCAACAAGATGGGCAATCTCAAGAAATTCCTTTATAGAACTTGCAAAACAAAGCTATGAACAAAATTTTACTTCAGTGGGAGAATAGTGAGTGCAATGGAAAAGAAAAGACATCTGAAAGATGGTGCTGAAAAGGACGTACCTGAATAGTGAAAAATCCTGGATTCAATTGGCAGTGTTTCAATTAACACTGACTACAAAACCAATTAGAACCAAATAATTTTGTGAAACCTTTTTCCTTTCACTCCACTGAATGGTGACTGCTCTAAGTATACTGAGCTGGTTTATCAGAAATAAGTGTTATGCCCAATCCATTAAACCTTCTCTGTCTGGACTTGCACTGAAAGCAAATAATCCCCAGATGGCTGTTTTAACACAGATACAGTGCCCTGGCTCTATTCCCCACCAGGAGGAAGGAATATCCATGTTTTATACATTTTTACAGGGCAAAGGTCACAATGGCATAGATCCTCAATATTAAGGCCCCAACTGAAGTATGAATGGATATTCCATTTGCATAAGTGTGCCAAGACATGACAACCCCTTCTTCCTTCCTTCCTCCTCTGTAAAATACATTGTCCAGGAAAAAATCCTAATCATACTCCGAAGATGGATGATACAGCAACAATGCATCAATTATTTAAATACATTATGCTTTCAGCCACAAAGCAGCACTGAACTGTTTTCTTCCCAAATAATAAAGCTGTCATAAGAATTAAGAGTCAGAACCTCAGTAAGATATGGATGATAGAATTTAATTCCAAATGGTGATCAAATGTATTTCAAAAGCAAAATTATGGGCTGTGCTTAATGTTTAATCTAGTGAAATATTCCAGCCAAACCACAATTCTTTTTGATAAATCTTCTACAAGACACTTTAGGAAATATTTAAATAATTCTACTTCCCCAGAGTAGCAAAAATATCCTGTCTATGAATTCAGCTAAGTTAAATCTAAGTTCTAAGAACCCAAATTACTAGTGGGAATGTCTCAGCTACAGTTGGAAACCATTAAGAGAATAATCAGTAAAAATAAAAGTATTTTTAGCCAAAGAGAGAAGTCATAAATAGTGACAAATGTTGGTTTTAAAAAACAAGTGAAGAATTTAATGTATATAAATATTCCAACAAATGTATCAAAATATTCCACTAATGTATTTCACTAATAAAAGGAAGAACAGCAATGAAAGATTATTAAGAAGCATTTAAATAACCCATCAGTCAACTTTCAGGAGATTACCTCTTCGATACTTCAGTTTCAATAATACAGTATTAAAGAAACGTTAATGATAAACTTGTCATTTGGTTCTCTTCTTTTTTTAAAAATCACTGGTATCTTAGTGGTAATTTCTAAAATGAAAGTTTGAACAATTTCCCATAATTTAGTAACACTTCTTATATTACAATTAATCTACAATAAAAGATGTTTTCTGTAGTCCTTCTTGCTATCTCCTTCACACCACTAGGCTCATTAATCATTTAAACAAAAGAAAAGTGCTCCCTGCACTATTGAATATTTCTACTTCCCTTTATTAAAACACTTCCTTCCAGTAAATACAAGACATTTCCCAGATAGAGATGGAAAGAAGAAAAACATACTTTTTTAAAAATGAGTAGGCATGCAAACACAGTAAGGTAAATACCAACATGTAAGCATCCTATGTCTCAAATTTAATTATATTAAAACAAGCAAAAATACTCTATTTACCTGAGCAGTACTGCTGGTTGCCACGCTGATTTCTGCTGCTCCTTGACCTTCATTCTGCCTCTCTGTATCATGGGAACCTGCCTCATGCTTGCTTTGAGGTGCTCTCTGTTAATATAAGAGTTTACGAAATTACAAACAGAAATGAGGTACAATTTACCATTCAAAGCTTTCTCGGCTGTGAGCACATCAATACTGCATCCTCAGGAAGCCACTGAGCAGCACCTTGCACTTCATAACCCTGAGCCTCAAAAATTAAGAGCTAAGACCGAGCGCCTTCAAAAAACTGCGCGATGAAAGCGAAGCATTTCCTCTGAGGATTACAGCCCTGCAAGACAAAGGAACCGCTGTGACACACAGCAGCACCATTCTCCACCAGCTGTGCTCACATCCCTATCAGAAATGTAACAGAATTGGAGCAAACAACTGTCTGCTCTGCTCGGCCACGTGATCCCTGCTTTTACTGGAGACCACGGTCAGCACTGTTCAATTAAGCCTCACGTTCAAAGATAAATAATTTCTGCTTGAACAGAAGGATATCTGTACTATAGGAATCCTTCTAAGTGTCAAGGACAAACAGTGCAGGAATTACCACTTTGACAGAAAAGAAATTTATATAGCCTGATATTGATCCATCTAATATTTTGTCAAAATTAATTTAACTGATGTGGCAAGCCGGTACAGACGGGTTTCCGTTCCTTTAGGAAAACAGATTTTTATACATCTACACAAAAATTAAACTGGTCTCCCTGCCGCTGATAGGCGTTTAAATGAGCAGTTATGAAATATGTCAAGTATCAAACGTCATCTATTAATGCGTTTAAAACATTTCAGATTTTCAGAAAGACATGAATAATCCATGGAAACGGCTGAAGTCTGGAGTTGAAAGCAAGATTATTTTCTAAGCATTGTTTTTGTTGCCAAGCTTCATTTCACAGACTGAGAGGCTACTACCTAACAGACAACACAGTTTCAATTAATTTGTTTAGCCACATGTGGTATATGTCATGCAGTTTCCATGTGGCTCTGCAATGTTCTTGAGCAGCAGAGCCTATGTCAGCACAGTCTGCCTCATCTTGTTTTAAGGATATTTATCTGACTCTTAGCAATACCTCTCTTCAATGCACACCCTGAAACATCTTTAGTTACTCTCAGTGATCAAATTCATACAGTATCACTGACATAAATAACTGTTTTGTTCATCTAAGATAGAAGAGTCTCACTTAACATTGAGCAGAATTTCAGAAACCAGTAATCAACCATAACACATGTG
Organism: Dicrurus megarhynchus; assembly: GCA_013399195.1. Lineage (NCBI taxonomy): Eukaryota > Metazoa > Chordata > Aves > Passeriformes > Dicruridae > Dicrurus > Dicrurus megarhynchus. The sequence goes on from VXAD01009214.1 coordinate 67,886, forward strand.
AAGGGCTAATTTAGGGATAAACTTAAAAGTGAAATCTATAGCTTAACTAAAGAAATAAGGTATGTAAAAAATGCAGGAATATTACACCAATAATATGAGAAAATTGGAAACAACTACAGGTAACAAATTTCTTGATATGTTCACTTATGGAAAAGGAGTAAACCACAAAGCAAATCTCAAAGTATTTTAGGAGACTGTTACTATTCTTTTAAATCTAGTCTGTAATTTTTCACCATCTCTCTCACTGTGTATGAAATGAAACTGCTATTGATGTTCTTACAGTAACTAAAGAACTTTGGTTCCAGTACAAGAGTGGGGCACCCAGTCAAGATCAGGCCTTGCTGTACATGTGGTGAACACAGTATAGTGCTGAATCCCTGTCTCACAACACATTCAATCTTAAATAAAGTGTAATTATGAGTTTGACAAAATCTACACGTAAGACTCCAGTGCAACTCAAGATAGAATTTTCCAATTCTATCACACTAGAATTAAGTGACTTTTTGAATCCCACGAAGAAAGCAGTACTGAACATGCCTAGAGGTAAAAATTGGAATGGTTCCTTAGCAGGGCTCTGACCTGCTGGGTCACCTGAGAGGGAATAATACTTCTCTTCCAAGAACACTCCTGGGGTTGGGGCAGGGTGGTGATGATGGTGTGTATGTATTATATAGTTCTGCTGTATCCAGAGCACACATACAGAGATATTTCATTCCCTGACAAGAGAAGTTTCTGCTCTCCTTTAACACTCTCTGCTCATGTTAACAAACATTTGTTTGCTACGTGCTATTTATGAACGAGGTGCCTTCCCATTCCCCCTAAGCACTCTCAAGAATATGCCAAACCAAAAAGTAGTCAATGCATGAATTAATTTGCAAGGCAGTTTTTAACAGTTACTAGCAAGGTTTATCTAATTTGAAATGCAGAATGTGCTCTCCATGTGCAAACCCATTACTGTCACATGAGTTACCAACTGGACTTGAACATCAAATCTGCGAGTTCTCAGGGAAGACCTCCTACCTCTTCAGCCACTGAAGTAATTTGAAGTGAGTGTTCTCTTCATGCAGACTGGCACAAAGGAGTTAGCACACAGGGCAGCAGATAGCAGGTTATTAGTTGAAAACTGAGTATTTATATAAATATTTATTATATATATACATGATTAATTTAAACACATTTATTTATTATATATGAAAATAGCATGTATCCATACACTGATAATGTAAATATATTTTTGTATAGATACAGTATTACTGTAAATAAATTAATATTCCTCTGACAGATTGCAGATTAATGGTTAGAAAGGCAATATAACCACTGAAAGTATGTCCCTTCTTCATGGTGCCTTTCAACACTGAACACAGGACCTGTGGAAGAAAATATAGAAGCTACCAACCACATCAGCAAAGAACCAGAGCATGTGAACAGCAGCAGGCTCTGTAAGCCCTACATGAGGCACAGCTTCCAGAGAATGGCACCCAGGTCCCCTGGGTTAAACTGCACCACCTGTTTTGAGGCATGACTTTTGAGGAGGTGTAAGCTGGGTTTGTAACGTCTGTCATTGCTGAATTCTGGCATCAGACCATGAAAGTCAGTTCGACAGAGTTCACTTGTTTGCTCTTGCAGCAAAATGGTGGGAGACTGCATGTGCTGACTACAGGGACATGGAGCTGCTCCTTCAGTTGCATTTGCCACAATTTTCTAAGTGCTTCTGAAGTCAACAGCAACTATCATTACCAATTATTAATTTCCATGTATTTATTAGTAGAAAATTATAAACTCTAGCTAGCATAGTAGAACTTGACTATTTCTGCTAAGAAAGCCAATCACAAATAATTTTACCTAATATTTTGTCAACCTGAGTTGCCAAAGCAGACACCTATATATTCATTAGAAATTGCCATTACTCCATATTAAACACAATATACATACATGTATAAGTAAGATATAGATAAAAAAATGGAAAATGCAACAAATGAAATTAAGAAACTGTAAGAAATAATTTTGCTACAGTTTATTCAAAGACAGAAGAAAGTCTGGTGAGCCAAATCCTTGAGAATGCTCCTGTCGATCACAGTTTAAAACCTGCTGAGCATAATCTCAGGAAGAAAAAAATCCTTTACATTTTATCTACAGCAACACTGCCTAATGGAAGTACTTCCCATATTTCAAGTTACAAATATTATGAAAGAATGGCCTGCACCACTATTGCCAAAAATTTCCTTTTAAACAATTTCATATTTGTACTCAACAGCCAAATTTCTTTCGGGACAGGTCTAGCCCTACAGTGGATGAAGATACCACTACCTGCAGGTAAATTACTCCAAAGTTTTTCTAGAATCATTCATGAGACTTAGCAATTTGCCAGACTTTAAAAGTGTGATAAAATGTGTGTGAGAATTTTCTCTGCTCATTGATTTCCAAAAGCTGATTTTATGTTGCAGTGTTATATTTGGTGTTATTCTTCAAGATGTATTGCACTTGGATTCCACAGTGACTGGCGTCACCACAGAGCTTAGTGTATCAGCAGACAAGCTGCGTTATTTATTATTGTTGGTACCAGATCTTTATAACGTAAGAAGCACATTCAATTTGGGTATTGGCACCAAAAAAGGGGAAATAAACTCTTTAACCAATTTCTCAGGTTAGAAAGCCAAAATTTCTTTGTTAGCAGTGGGGAATTCTCCTTGAAGCATGCTCAGGAACAGACTAACAGTCAAGGTTATATTCCTGAAACTAATACATATTCATCACATTGCCTGAATATATGCATATATGCTAATTATTCCCATGCACTTATCTGGATACAGTTCAGATCTTCTGATGAATCTTTTCTCCTTGAGAGTATTTCAACTATGTGGTCAGGTCATAATGTGCTTCTCTTATCATTCTTTGTTGTCACACCCAATCCTTGTTCTCAACTAAGATATCAGCTAGTACATATTAGTTACTGATATATGTAAATAAGGAAGCATTTGTTGGAATGCGACTTATTAGTCACAGATGTAGGGAGTTAACACAAGGCCATGCTAATTTCTGGCATTTGTACTAAGCACTGTATGGTACAAAACTAAGCATTAACCACGAATATAGGGATCAAACACTATTGTGCTAAAGTTAAAAGAATTTTTCAGCATTTTTCCACTGCTGCGTAGAGTTCTTCTGAAAGAAATATACTTGTTCAGTAACAGTATCAGGCATAAATATATAAAAATATAAAAAATGTCTCATGTTTGTATTTTTCAGTTATATGGACTTTGCAGTGTGACTGCACCACCAGACAATTTCAGAATTAGATCTAGCTGTTCTCTGTAGGAGATGGTCATCACCTGGAAATGATTAAAAGACACTATAAAGGATTAGGGTGTGTGTAGTGACTGTCTCCTTTACCACCATAAGCACCCTGGTAACTCTGTCCTAAAACATGTAACTATGCAACCAGATATCCAAACATTTTCCAGATAAAACACATCATACCAAAATTTCAATATATTGGAACTTCAGTGTATGAGGCAGCCAAATAATTTGGTGAAAGGAGTGAAAAATTAAGACAAAGCCTTTTTTCTACAGCTGCATCTCAATGCTGATTGAGTCCCTCAGCTCAAGTAAGTTCAAAATACTGGGTTTTTTTTCTACCAGAGTAAAAGATAAACACTCTGGGGACAGGATCTATCTGGCTATATGGGGCAAAAATATGTCTTGAGAGGCTGGTCAACCAGGTAAGGAGAGATTTACACTAGAAATGACAAGGACAGAGGGTACGGCTGGCAAGGCAGGAGCCCCGGCTGGTGGGAACACAAGCACACAGCTGAGATAAGAGGAATGTCCTTGAGCACAGGCATGCAAGGAAGAACAAGCTGAAGCAGAAGTGCCTTGCTGGGGAAGCTCTCAAGCCTGTGCTGGGCCATGGGTGCAGCCGGGTGCCTCTGTCTGGCATGTCCCTGCACTGCCGCTTGGGGAGCAAACAGGAGGATGAGTGCACAGGGATGCGGACTGAAAATTGCTGGAACAGCTGGGAATCAGAGGGCTGCAATCAGTAGCACAAAGTACAGCTGCAGGCAAGCCAGAGTTAATACTGAGACCAATACTGTTCAACATCTGCATGCTGGGACACAGTGCACCCTCCCCAAGTTAGAGAAGCTGATACAGCTCAGCTCAGCTGCCTTCCACAGGACCTGGACAGGTGGGAGGAATGGGCTGAGGGGAAGCTCATGCTGTTCAAGAAAGAGAGTGCAAAGTCCTACACCTGTGAGGGAACAACCCCAGGCACCAGCACAGGCTGGAGCTGTCCAGCTGGGAAGCACCTGGAGGTCCTGGTGGGCCATCCTTTCAAAGGCCCTCGTGGCAAAAAGTCCAACAGTATCCTGTGCTGCAGTGAGGGGTGTATTGCCAGCAGGGCCACGGAGGTGACCCTTCCTCTCTACTCAGCACCCAAAGTCCTGTTCAGGCCTCCCCAGCACAGTACAGCTGCATTTACAATGGATTCACTATAACAAGTCCTGTACAGGCTACAGCAGTCCTTAAGGGTCCTGAGCATCTCTCACACACAGAGAGGCTGAGAGAACTGCAACTGTTCAGCTGGAGAAAGAGACGGCTCAGGGAGATCTCGTCAGTATCTATAAACACCTGGACGGACTCATGTCAATAGACCAGGAAAATTTAATTTCACACACTATTGTCTGCATCACTTATAAAAATTTATTTTCCCCCAAATCCTGGAACTATGAAACCAGAATTTTACAAAATGGAAAAATATACATCCTTTATCATTTAGTGATCCAAATGATGCTCTGAGCTTTTCCTGTAGTTATTTTGGGTGAAGACAAGTCATAAAATATTCATGTCAAACACACAGTTCAATTTACCAGTACAAGAAATGGAGTTGACTATTATGTGAATTTCCACTACGAGACCAGTTCCTGCTAATGGCAATTACTGTTATGGACTTTGTAATTTACAGGAAACATCCTGCATTTCTTAATATAGAACCTTGTACTTAAACACTGAAAATATACCTTTTATAATGAAGTCTGACAGAAGCTATATTCATCCTTTCTCTACATCTTATCTCTTTCAATAGACAAGCAAACCATGAAGGTGCTTATCAGAGATTCATAATTAGACATGCATGTACAACTGATTGTTTTAATTATTTGTAAAACCAAGACTCAGCCTTTATAAGCACATTGCACATTGAAATTTTTACTGAAATTTCAAGCTAAACTTTTAACTGATATATGATTATTGTTTAAAGCTCCACGGTAGTATGAAGACTAATCCAAGCATTCCATCCTCAGTTCATTGAAAAGAGAGCAAGTATTGCTTGTATTTATTGCAATACAAGCAATACTTGCAATATTGCAAGTATTCCCCAAATATTGACTACCTGATTAACTGTGACATCAACAGCTGGCGGGTATAATCCTGCCTACCACTTTATTCCAATAATTTGGGTTTTTAGAGAAAATATACATACCACAATAAAAAAGGCAAGTTATTGCTCACTAACCTCTGCTTCAGCTGCTTGTGATTGCAGGAGCTGTCGTATACGAAGAATGTCCTTTTCTATTTGTTGAATTCTGGCCACCCTTGCCTGAAATGAATGGATTTTCATGTTTGATTTTGTTCAGAAACTCCTTTTACTTACTGTATAGAGAGACAGTATGAAGAGTTCTTGGCAAATACTGCTGACTACAAAACAAACCTACTTCAGTAGGTACATGCAGCAGGTACTACATGCAGTAATTCAAGTGTTCTTCATAATGAAAGGAATGATTGCAAGCATTCAAAACAAAAGTGAGTAGCTGGGGTTTTAGTAACACTGATACTCATTTGGATGTAATACATCATCACACAGCACACAATTAGGTATAAAAAAATGCTCCCCTTAACTTGCACAATATTCCTGCATCTGAAACTGACATTTTATGCAGATCTTTAACCAGTTATTTCACTTTAATCTCAAATATCAAAATTCTACATGCCTTACAAAGATCTGAGAGATATTTTTATTTGCAGCGTGTCTTGAAGGCATGAGACCCTGACAGATTTCTATTATATTCAATTGCTGTATTGATTTGGGAGTTTTGCTTATGCCCAACCTCTGAGATTTTCTGCTCCTACAAATCTCAAAGAATTTAACAGGTTACCTATAAAAAAAAAAATCTACATACTGCTTCTTTGGTTTATCTGGGATTTTACAGACATCTCTGAATCAGTCTTTTACAGGCATATTGCTACTCATTTCCCGCTGCAACCATTCTGTGGTCAGAAAATGAAATGTTAAGAGACTCCAAATGTAACAGGATACACGTACTCCACACAAATTGTACAGTGAAGCACAGGATGCATTACGAGTCTGTGAAACAGTAAGTGCATGATCTTGATAATTTAATAAATTGACATTATTTGACTTTAAATGTGGGCAGAACACCAAACTGATTAAACAGGTTGGGGGTTTTTGTGTGCCATGAATAGATTAATAAAATGGACAAACAAAAATTCTGATGATTTTACTTGATTAATTTCCTTGATTACTTGATGTTTTCTAGTGCTATACTAGAAAAGTGACCTAGTGGACACTGCAAGGATCAGCACTATAACCAACCTTATTTGACATGTTTATAATCTGAAAATGGAAGTAAGATGAACTTTAAAAAGGTGCTAATGCCAAAAGATGCACATGCAATAGAGAAACGATGCTATCTAGAAAATTTAGAAATAAAAAAGAAAACGTAACCACAAATACAATTAATTACTGAAACACACATCAGAAGCAGCTGTGGGAAAAGCACCATAGCATCAACATTTAGTAGAGCTGGGAGCTACAACATTAAGCTATAATTTGATTTGATTTTGTAAAACAAATTATTGGAAACACATAAAAGCTTCAGCATAGAGGCAAACAGATAATTCATCCCACCCTTAGCTCCTGGTTCAAGAAATTTTTAAGTATTAGAAAGTTAATAAAAAAATATTTCTGGGAATATCTATGCATTCGTGATATGATGCATGACTGAAAAAATACGTCTCTCATTGTCCTTAAGAATTACTTGAATTTTATAGAAATACAGAATAGTCTGGGTTGGAAGGGATCTTGGAAGGTCATCTATTCCAAACTCCCTGCCAAGGGCAGGGACATCTTCAAGTAAATCAGGTTGCTGAAAGCCCTGTCTGACCTTGCATGTTTCCAGGGATGGGGCCCCTGCTGCCTCTTGGCAACCTCTTCCAGTGTTTCATCACTCTCATTGTAGAACATTTCTTTCTTGTATCTAATCTGAATCAACTCTCCATGAATTTAAAGCCATTACCTCTTCTCCTATCACTATTCCCTGCTAAAAAGTTTCTTACAGGTTCCCTTGAAGTACTCAAAAGACACAGGTCTCCCCAAAATTTCCCATAAATTATGTTTCTTTCTGTGTAACCAGCAATTTATCCAATAAAGGGCATCAACAAAATCCAAGTATCTTTATATATACACCTAGACACAGGAAAAAAATTTTGTGCAGATGAAAACAATTAAATACTGCATGACTTGCCAAGTATTACTGACTGAGTCCTCCAAAGGGACAGAAATTCTATCCACCCTTTCCAATTTTAGTCTAGAGATTTAAACATCAGACCATTCTTCTAACTAATTTTTTTCTACTACAAGAAAACTGGGGAGTTCCATTAACCAGGAGCATATTTTGTGCCAAACACTTTAGAAGCAGAAAAAACGAACACATTTCTTGCCACAAAGGGGTAGAGCCTAGTGGCAAATGGGCAAAAGTCTGAGAAACACAATGGAACAAGCACCAGGAATGTTCTTAACTTTAGAACCTACTTAAGAAATATCACCTTTGATTTCTATTTGTTCATACTACATCCCCATTTATTGTTATATTTACTTGTAATTTTTATTAACATATAATAGTTCTATAAAGTAACTTTACATTTGAAGTTACACATTATTTGGCTTTCACTGCCCCAGTAAGGCATCTAACAAAACAAAAATAAAATTCCTCCACATTCACAGTGAAAGAAAAATAATCACTATATAGAAAATAAAAATAAGGAATAACATTTTGTTTTAAAAATGCTGTCTGGCTTTTTTGTTTGGTTGGGTTTTTTTCCAAAATAAACATATATAATAGACAAACTTATTAATGGCTTGGTCTACATACAAGACCACTGTATAAATATAACAGTGCTGAAATGTTTATCTTTGTAAGACTCCAGAATCTAAATTTTCTTGTATCTTTAGTGGTCTGCTGTTTTAGCAAACTTTTAGAGATCTTGGGATAAATTCTTATAAGAATGGTAATTTCATGTAAGATTTTAAGGAACTCTTAACCTGAAAAAAATTAGTTCCTTTTTGTTCTGACATGAAGGAAAAAGAAATTCTATGTGAACATGAATTCAGTCTCAGAATTGAAGTTTTTTTAAAGTATCTTACAGAAATTAAGTTTGCTTTTACTTATTACTACGTATACTGGCTACAACCTTTGAACAGTAAAAATAAAACATGGCTAAGAGTGCTTTTTTTCTTTTTTTCAAGTAAGCACTTCTGTGTGAAATTACCAGCTTCAGAGAATAGTACAAGTTAGTGTAAATCATTAAACAAGCTGAAATAAATTGCCAACAGGCTTCTTATACATCTTTCTGAACAACTGCTGGGCATGTGCTTGTGAACATTCTTCATCTACAGTGAGCTGCTGTGAGTTAAGCTGCTTCAGAAGGAAACAAAGCCCAGTCATGCCAGACAAGAAATGGGAGAAAGCCATTATTTTCAAGGTCCACAAGAAAGGGCAACTACAGCAAAGTGCAACGTCTACTTGGGCAACTGCAGGTTACCAGCTCTCTCACAGAATAATCTTTGGGACTCTTTAATTCAGAGATGCCTGCAATGCTGGCCTTTATGTAGCTGAAATGTACCTTCCCTTCAGCCTACACATTGCATAGTTTTGCGTATTCTAATCAGTTTGGGTGGAAGGAAAATACTGAGTAGAAAGAAAGTGGAAAAACTACCAAGTTGAATATCCTTGCCAAATACAAATGTTTCGTTTTGCATTTAAACATCACACTGAAATAATGCAGAAATTGCTCTTATATATGTACACCAATGAGCTTTTACACATTTTTGGCCCTGGTCCTTGGCAGAATGAAACCAAGGGGAATTACCAGTTAAATTCACAAGAAGCACATGGAAGCACATGCAGAAGTAGTCGCTTTGTATTCAGTAATCTTCATATAATCACAATAGGCACTGTAATTCCTGCAAGCACGTAGGTGTTACACAGATACAGAAAGAGAGTGAAACAGCTGTGACAAACCTCATGTCAAACATTAATTCAGAAACCCATGAAACGTTTCAACGTCATCTTGGCAGCATTTTTCCCCCCACCAAATTTTAAAACCTCCCAACAATCAGGGAAGAAGCAAATTCAGGGTCAGCTTGATTACTTCCATATAGTGATATAACTATAGCTAAGTTGTGTGTCTGAATAATTGCTTTTGATCCCTGCCTGAGTGCATTTAGAATGTTTCCAGCAGCCTAACCTACCGATTTAGCTTAATTCACCTTCCTCTAGCTTAAGCCTGTTAACAGCAGGAGAACTTTCCAGGAGTTTTGCTGTGCAGGATCTTCACTGGGGACAGGCTGACACAAACTGCACAGCTGAATTCATGGAGGGCATCACCCCTGCTGATAAATCTCGGTAACAGCCCTACAGCTCCCAGATCAGAGCCTGTGACTCTCCAAGCAGACTAAACTTGGGCCTGTCTGAGAATATCAGCACAGTCAAACCCCTGCACAGCCTTGCACACGTAACCCAACAGCTGCAGGATATGTTTGGCTAAATACATTTAACTGTAGGAATTTTCTGAAAAGTCCTACTAGATTACTCACTTTAAAATTTATGGCAGCTATACTGATTACCTCTTGTAATCAGAACAGCTGCTTTAGCTTAATGTAAAACCAAATTAGAAATGTTTCTCATGTTTTTTGTGTTGAGTCAACCTAGTGAGGGAGATAGAGACTGAAGAGACTTTGTATTGAAAATACTGATTATTGTCACATTCACCATAAAGCCCGCACATCTTACTAATCTTACTATGTCTAGAAATAAACGGTAATAAATAATTGAAATTGTTGCTTTCCTACCATGGGAGATTATTTTTTATAACCAGTAACCAACTGATTATTTAATTTATGGTTTGCATATGATTATATTCTGATTTATATTTCCAAATGGGTGTGTCATGTGGTTACATATGTACATATCCTCATCATGAATGCAAAACAACTCTTGGTGAGAGCAAACAACTTCCAGATATGTATGTGAATTACATTTTACTTGAACACCTTGTTTGAAAAGATTATTCCCTGATATATGTTTTCTGGCTAAGGAAACTTAAGAACAGTAGCTGGATTTTATTCTAAACTTAAAAGCATGAAGAAATCCAGCAAAAAGATGCAAAATAAAGCAGTTGCAAATACATGGGCTTTTTTGAAGCTGAAATGGTAGTAAATTGTAAGGAAATGATCATTAAAAATATTTTCTTGTGAATAAATTGTCTACATCTGCTGAATCAAAACGCTTATTTACAACAGGCAGATGAAGGTACTTTTTGCTGAGCAATTATTTCATATGTCCTGATTCCTACTTTTTTATTTAAAAGGCTAATGTGTTTACACCCAGTTTAAAGATACAATTACCAGTAACTTAATAGAAATGCAGGGAAACCTTTTCCCGTCCTTCTAATGGTCAAAGACAAACTCTACCTGTGCTCGCTTCTCCATGTCCTGACAAGTGCCCAGCTGTTCTTCCATTGCAGCTCTGATTTGCCTGGCCTCATACTCCAGCTGCCTTCTGGTCATATCTGTTTGCAAGGAGAACTGAAAACAGAGTACAGGGAAGGCATTTTAGCAAACGGCATTTATATAAACAATGTATTTCTCAGAACAAAAAGCAGAACCATTACTTTTCTACAACATAAACCACATAGTAATACATTCTTAAAACATGACTGCATTATGAAAAACAAGAACACAATGATGTTCAACCAGCAGACTACCCCTGAGTTTTGTCAAATGACTAAATATAATAAATAAGCATTGAGAAAGTATCATTCCTTACAAAAACATCTGGCTGCTACCAACAACACTGTGATGTGTGCCATCTGAATTGGCATTTTCAAAAATATTCAGAAGTATTAAGCTACTGCACATAGTGATGGTATTCATACTGCTGCTATCTACCTTATTTCTAACTACCCTGTGAAAAGAGCACAAGTGTTAAACCCAGGAGCAACAATACAGCCTAAGGGAAGACTTTTGAACTAAAAGAATTTTTGAGGCAGGAGCAAAGCTCTTCACTGGCTTTGGACAATTACTCAGTCTGTAAATAAATGAGTCTCCAAGAGCAGTCCTTCCAGAAGACTTCACCAAGGTCAATTCAGAAAGTCAAAACAAGACAATCATCTGCAAGCACCAAATGGGATCTGTCATTTTGCTGTGTCTGGACTAAGTAGTAATGGATCTAAATTGCCACAAAAGGCCTTTAGTGTAGATGTTAAGTAATGCTTTCTAATCCTAAGAGCAGCTAAGTGAATTCATTATCTATGAAACAGGGGAGACAACCTTAAAATCTACGATAGTGTGACACAGATACAGCTGACAGTGCTTTGAGAATGAGTTGCACTTCCTCAAAATCTTTTTCAGGCCTTCTCGCTTAGTTCTGGTGCTCTGCTCTGCTCAGCCATGCCTCAGTGTTACTTCTGCCACTGATGAAGTGTTTCTGTTGTCTGTTTTCAGAAGGCTGACTGACCCTTCATCAGGTGTGACTCTCTCAACCACACTTTCCCAACTCCATATGTGTGAAGGAATGCACTGCCAATACATCCAAACTGCTGAGATCTAACAGGAAATCCTGCATTACCTGGGATATCACACATCTTTATTATCCCAGATAATGGTGACTTGACAATAACCAGTTTAGATGTCCCAAGGTAAAAGCTTACAGCAACACCTGCCTAAGCTACAGAATCACTTTACTGATTGTTATGAAATAACAGCTCTTGTATACATTGTCTTATGCTAATATTACTCTCAAAACTAGAAAAATCCACTGAACAAAAGAACAGGGAGAAACAGAGTTAAGGAAGTGTAGTGACATGCAATTCATTTATCATAATGACTTCTCAATGCTCCTCTGTTTTCACTGACATTTATATTTATATGTATGAATTTTAATGTGTAAAATTCTATGTGAAAAAAATGCATTATTTAGGCTAAGTTATCTTTACATGACAACTGAATGAAAAAAAAAAAAGAACTAAAGTGATGGTAGAGAATGCCACCAAGTTAATAAAACACACACAGCATCTAAACAGAGACTGTATCACCAGACACCTCGCCAAGCACTCAGAGGTACTTACATTTTCAGTAAGGGGGAGACTATCAATCCTTTTAGTCAGGTTCTGAAGCTGGGCATAATACCAGTCCTTTTCTTTCTCTTCCTTCTCAAGCTCCGCAAGCAACAGAGATCTATTAAAAGCAGAAGGAGGAAGTGTCTCACCATTAACACCTCATTTCCATCGAGCGGTTTGAAGAGGGCACTAAGGAAACATTTGAGTTCAGTTCCCTGGCCCTGGCTAAACAACCTATTCACTCCTCTGTGCTAAGCATATCTATGAGAAAAAAATATACATATTTCTCTAAAAAACCCAATTCAAAATCCAAAGCTAAGAGACCTTTCGTGAAAGCAAACCCAGTTGTTAGTGGTGTGTTACCTTGTACCCTACTTCTTTCAAAAATATACTTTGTATAGTGCAAACTGCATTTAAGAAAAAGTCTGACACAGAAGCAAGTACAACCCTCAATCCTGTTACTGAATTGAGAATCGTCTTCACCTTTGCACTGGCCTTTTACTCATTTTGTCACCCATAGCAAAGCTATGGATAAAGCACACAAAGCAAGGCATTTCTATGACTGTCTAAATATTTTAAAACAGTATTTTCCACCAAATGTTATAGACAAGATACATTTGCAGCTGTTAAAAACATTATGAATGGGTATCATAAGCACACTGCATACATGAGTAATAATTTAGAAAGACAAAATGAATAATATATGCAGACTACCAAGGAAAAAAAATCTATTGGAAATTTTACATACTATTTTATCAATCCTTCATGAACTGAATTTTATATAATTCTAAATCTTATGTATATAGTGAAATAGCATTCATGGCTATAATATTTCTCAAGATATGTATTAAAATTTTCCAGCAAAATCTGGCTAGTAGGAATAAACAGAAAAGCCACTCTTCTTTTCTTTTTAAAAACAAGTTTATTATTTTCTTTCTAATGCTTTCTGTGAGTAGTGTTCTTCTTTCTGATGTTTTAATATTGCTTATTAACAGAAATGACAAAATTAACATTTAGCCAGAAGACAGAAAGCTGCATACAAATTTGCCCAGAATTATTTCCCACCCCATAATTTTTGCATCACTCTCTGGCTGTGGCTTGAGCAAGAGCATATGAGCCTTTATAAAGCACATTATGGACATTACTATTAGTCATTAAGGAACAATTACACAGCATACAACAAAAGTACAGATTTCTCCTGACTATTTTGATAATGCATCCCAGTCATGATTTGAGAAGGTAATCCATCTTCCACACAAAACAAAGAAGAAATAATTAAAAAATTTGTATTTAAAAGAATCTGTTCAACTTACTTCCTGGTTTAAAAATGTTTCAAGATTATTTTGATGATTTAACATTTATTCCATATTCAATACAAGTGACTTGGCCTGTGTTCAAATGGAAAAAGAGAGGATCCCTCCCTTCAAAGTGAGACTGAAAAACTACACACATCTAAGGGTGCTAATGTTTGTAAACATGAAAAAATTACACAAACTTCCAGATTCGATCCAACAGTTACGTTGAAACAGATTTGTTTTAAGGATGCCAAGGCTACACATTAAGTCATTTACTGGGCAGTTTTAACATCTGGCAGGTTTACAACCAAAATGATTGAAAAGAAGTGACAAACAATTACCATAATTTGGCAGGTAACTGGAGCAGTATCACAGGACAGCAGTAATTCTTCAGTCACAGGGATGGGGCTGGCAGAAATTCCTAATGCCCTTTAACAGACTGAAGGAAAAACTAATAGATGGTGCTTGGGGAAAGCTTGTTGAGAAATTTTTTTTGCCTCCCACCTGCCCATTCTCTTGCAACACAGCCCTGGTGCCTAATCTCTGGACACACAGGAATTCTGTGCAGCCTCCCTTTTTACCACATTGAATACCCAGGCATCAGTTGTGTCCAGGCTGTGAAATAAAATTTGCAAAAGCACAATTAATGCAATCTTTATAAAAAGTACTTTTATCATATGAGGACTTGCAAATGTGAAAGGACTGACTAATTCTGCCTCTGGATGTCAAAGAACTGGTAGCAGAAACCGGAGGGATTACTTTCAGCTAAGTAAACATGTGATTAAGTTCCTCTTATGAAATGTAGGGTATTCAGTTTGTGAGACAGTGTGTCATTCAATCTGTTTTGACATGCACAATGGATGCTAGAAGCAAGAAAATAACTTAGGAACCATCAGTGCTGCATAAACAACATAATGCATGACCTGAGGGCAGCTTGTTTAATTTAATATTGTCGTTTTTTCTTCTGAAGTGATGCTTCATTTGGGATTACTAGTTTGGTATCGCTGCTCCGTGAGAATTCAGGTTTTAACAGTCTTTAAGTTCTCTCAGCACAAAACCTGAAGGGTTACTACAGCTACAGCAGCCTGCACTTCAGTTTCCTTGAAATTAAGCAGCAATAAGCAGCAGGTCTCTGTAGATGTGTCTGATAAGCTGTTCCCTACATTTAACATCACTCTCAGATACTATTCCAACCAGAAGTACAGCTCCTTCTCAGCCTCCTGCACCTTTCTTGGAGTTAGGAGATGATTTAAAGTGGAAGAGCTGCTACTGGTCATGAAAAACAAGACAGAAAAAAACAGTGCAGTTATTCCATCTTTTTAATACCCCCAAGATGTTTACATTAGGACTTCCACAGCATCAGAGAAAATTCTGTTCTCTGTCATACCCTGTCAAATTCAGTGAGAATGCAACAAAGCAAACAGAGAAAGCTTCTGGAACTTTACACGATTTTTATGAGTTAACAGAAGTTTTCACTTTGAACTGTTCTTCTGAAGGGTGGGTTTTCTGAAAGACTTTTCTTATGCAGTACTTTTGAAGCTCCCAGCAATAGAGGAAGCTGAATGAATGCAGAAAACTGGTTTTTTCTTTTGGAAGTATTTCTGCATAATTATGTCAATATTATTCCTGGCTAAAAGGGAGAAGGGAAACAAACTATATGCTACCCTACTCGCAGTATGTAAATTACAACTATAATTAATACTTCCACTTCGATTTGTAAGAAATAAAACAAAACCTTGAAAAGCAGTGCTGATTCTGTAAAGTCTGAGGTAAGTTGTACCAGCCAGCCAAAAGGAGATAAGCATAATGGAAAAAGAAGTAATGAGACAGAAGATGCTCGAAATCAACATTAAAGAAATAAGAAAGGAATGGCATAAACCAGAAGGAATAAAGAAGGCACGTAAACATTTTCATATAAAATTCCTCAGAAGACTGTCATCTTTAGTGGCACATTACAGAATTTGAAAGGTGAGATTAATAAATTTGCTAAATTGCCAAGGGCAAACAAACACAAAAATTAACCGGCAGTGTACTCTGAAAAATTTTGTTGCTAATATGTCGCTAATGCTCTTTCCAAGTATACGTGGAAACAGCCAGAGAAAGAAGGAGATATTTAATTATTACAGTATTCTAAACTGGCAATTTAAAAGCATAGTGCTGCCACTGCCCTTTTTTATATTTTCTTTTCTTTTTTTTAAACTTTGGAATTAGAGGAGAGCCAAACAAATGAGATACAGGCCAATAATTTCATCTTTATTCTGGCAGGCAAACTAGTTGATAAATTTCCTTCCCCTCAGAAGTTCACTTTCAGTCAAATGTGGTGGGTTGACCCTGACTGGATGCCAGGTGCCCACCAAACTGCTCTAAATATTTAAATACATCATTTAATCTTTACACAAACACTGTTGCCCGTGAGCAGCATATACTGTGCCAGTGTGTTTAAAATACTGAGTGGAAATGGTCTCCTGCTGCAGATTTCCGAAAAGTGTTATTTTATTCTAAATTATTTTAGGCTTGTCATGTTCCACAAGTTCTTGAAAGACTGTTTAAGTGCCAAAATCCCAAATTTATTAGCAAATATATACATTTAGATATACAGAAATTTAGTAAATAAGCCAAACAAGTTTAGACACAAAATATAGGAAAATAAGTTGCTAATTTTCTTTTAGAAATGGTAGTGGTTTTAGATGCACAGTCCTATACTCCCCCAAATTTTGATTCATTTGGCTACCCAGGGTTCTCATCAATGCCCTACATGCTTCCACATGTAACCTGAAACAGCTTAAAGAACAGAGCAGTTTTGGATTATCCATCATTTCACTAATAATGAAGCCAGATGTGATCTGGCCATGCCTCCATAGATCCATCTTCTCCACAGCACAAATATTTATCCCATCAGCTGCAACAGCAACAGTGCCTAAGCTACTCTGAAATTAAAACATCTTTATCCAATGTTATTTGGAACACAGACTGGTTCACTGCCTAAGCTGTCTTTATTGCCAAGAAAAATGTCCAAAGAACTATCACCTCAGAATCCACCGGGGTGGGAAAGGATCATATATCATAAATCAGAGGTGCTAATCACCTTAAAGAACTCTGGCTGCTATAAAGGCTCCTCGTTCCAAGTGAGCAGAAGTTCACTTGAACCACACTGAAAGCCCCAAATGTGTTTAAAGATTTTAGTATCATATGTAGTAGAACATAGCACTGGAAGAATACAAACAGATGCACAGTTTGTTAAGATGGTGAATGACAGACATATTAGACTCTTGAAGACTGAGATAGAGCAAGTGGATAGATGCCCAAATTCCTAAATATTCTTATACAGCTCCTTAGGAATCTACATTTTATGCAACAGAACAAATATCACTAGTGGTGGTCCTGGCTAGGAGAAGGAAAAAAATAGAGTGGCTGCTAGAACAAGCTCAGTATGGACCCATGGGAAGTTACTTTCATTCTACTGATAAGACCAAAAAAAAAGGGACCTAGACATAATATCCTGGAAGTATACTCCTTTCAGGTCTTGGCTGCAAAAATTTTACTGAACAGCAGTGAACACCCTTTAGAGAAGGGGCTTCTAGAGGGCTGTCCACAACCCACTCATTACCCACAGAACTTTTCTATTACAACTTCAAAATGGATTTTTTTGCTTGTTAATGTCTACAAGGCATAAAAATACTGCGTTGCAGTTTATTTGGTTTTGCAGCCCCCAGCTTGATATCCCTCCCATCCATTAAGCAGGATCAAATCTTTAGGAAACCCTGTCTTGCAGATGGGCTTCTGAAAACATCTGGTATTTCAGTCAGGTTCATTTTAAAAAATAAAGATGGCTTCACAGGAAACAGATGCATGTCTTTTACTTTGCATTCCTTTGTAAGTGACTGATAAAGTGCTACAATTCTGTATTATGACCTGAAAGTATGTTCTTCCTATTAAATGGGGTACCACTGCCTTTCAAGAAAAGAAATTCCAGGATTTCGTCAATACGAAACATCTGATGGGAACAACATCTTAAAGATAAGAACAGCTATTTTGTTTAGCTGACACATTTGCTGAGAGAGTAGAGTCACTAGGTAAACGTCTGCTAATAGTAAACAATTGATAAACCAGTTACGGTACTTAATAACCAATTGCAAAAGAGAGAAAGAGATTGCACCATCACATTGTTAAAGCTTCAGCATTTATCAAGTGGTGAGGAGATATGGAGGTGGTTAGAATGCTCCACCCTCACTATTTAAGTATATTTCAGACAGTGACAACCTGCCTATCAAAATAAAAAACCCCTTCAGCCAACAAAGAGTAACAATGAAATGCATATATGAATAAGCAGTAGAAACTGAATGATATTTTACAATTTAAAAATATATTTTTGTGTGTGTGCATCTAAATAAAACGTAGATTTCTGGTTTCTTACCTGTCACGGTAAATGACAGGCAAATACACCACTGATCAAAACCGTATTCATAACAGCTAAATAGCAGGTGTGACAGTAAACTTCCATGTTAAAATTAGAAGTCAATCCATACTGGAGGAATAAACAAATAAATTTACCTCTCTTTTTCTAGCTCTTCTAAGTAACCAGTGCTTTCTCTGCTTCCATTCATAAAGCCTCTTCTTGGAAATGACCCCATAGGGACTGGGCTGCACTCCCCCGAGCGGCTCGACACAGACCCTTCCCGGCTCCCGTACGAACGCACGGACACCTTTGGCCTTAACTTCACTCCAGCGAAGCTGGTACTTTCCAAATTCAGTTCTGCATAATAAACAGCAAACACTTTTCAGAGCTGAAGCTTCAGCAGTACAAAGTTAAAAGATCATTTCTATCTTAATTTCTTACTTCCTGAGCAAATCCATGGGGTTTTTTTATGGAAACATTTTGCACAGAAATGCAGTGAAAATGCTGTAAACAAAAACAATGGATGTGGTAGACTTGGAGAACAGCAGTTATCTGAGCAGATGGCCAAACTGCAATCCTGGCAATCAGAACAGTATCCCCACACAAGCCTGCCTGCCTCTTTCCCAGAGGACTTAAGAAGTGGGTAGTTTTGCATAAACATCATGTGAATTACCTTGTGGCTCATTTCCTAACAATTTCTTTTCCAGAGATCCTGCAGATGCTTCACCATCACGTAATAGATGACTACTCTGTCCATCACAGGGCTCTTAAATGTAGACACCCCTATGAAATTTCTGGGTCAGTGGCAGGGATAATGGATGTATACAGGGAGTTAGTGGTCTGGGCTTGCTTGGCACTTCCCATACAATGGGATGATACACATTCCAGCACATGCTTTAGGGAAGGGGCCATCAATTTGCAGCATGACAGAAACAATTCCAGTAACATGACATGGAGAGGGCAGGACATCCAAACATGTTTATAAAAGTGGTTCAACTATACCAACATTAACTTATTTTTTTCTGAAGAATGAAATGCGAGTTATATCAAAAGCAATTCATATGAAGTCCTTGAGTAACAGCAGCAAAAGTATAAAAGGAGCAGTGGGGTTGGTTTGTTTGTTTTTGTTGTTGTTTTTTGGTGTTTTTTTGAGAATATGTCTTTAAATGTTTAACCAAAATGCTTAGGCACTGAGACTATGCCTAATCAAGGTCCACACTGGAAAGAAGATGCAAATGACTTCGAAGATTTTATCCCAAATTAAAAACAATGGCAAAAGAGATCAACCTACTTAAAACATAATTCTGTATTTACCTTTAAGTCGTTCCAGTAAGTCAATTTGTCCAGAAGATGCCATTGCCTCATCTTCAATACTTCCTTGGAGCTGTTTCAGTACCTCCTGTAAGAAATCAAGCTTGATTAAGAAATCCTTACAATAACAACCCAAAAGGTAAATACATCCTATCTTACCCTAAAGTGCACACTCATGTAACAGCTGCTGAGACACTGATGTAAATTATATTTCATGTGAGCAGTGATCAAGTGTCGTAATTTTAATTGCCATCACATATATTCTACAGTGTTTCCCCCAGCACTGTCATGACGTAAAGTATATCCTGCATAACTCAACCTATCTGGCAGTTCAATCTATTGGAATTCAATCTATTTGGAAGTTCTTCTCAAAGTGAACACCAGTTATTTTGAATTAAGAGATGGAGAAATATAAGAACAGAGAAATCAGTCAATCTTGTAAAAATAAATTATTTTATGTAACTAACAGAAAAGTATCTTGAATAGAAGCAGTCCCCAGGATTTGTTTTCTTTGAGGCCTTAGCACCACTGTAAACCAGCAAGAAGAATCATGTTGTTCTTACTAGAAATGCTACCATTACCATGCCTGGGGGCAAAAGATTTAGGTTTCCTTCATGGCATCTATTATTTGTATTATTACTACTTCTATTACAACCACCACTAGGCCCACAAGAAAAAGATTTAGACTCCTTCATGCAGCTGAATCTTCAAACCCAAGAATAGTACCCTGTCCTATTGAAACTATCTACAATAAAATTACACAGCTGAAGGAACATAGTTCTGATGCACAAAAAAAATCATAGTAAACAATGACTGTTACACTAAAGGGCCCTGTAAGCCCCCAGGTCCCAAATGCTCAGTGGCCTAAATTCAGGTGGAAAATTAAATGCAAGTTAGTGAAAGTCTTTTCAATATCCTCATGACAGATTTATCTATAGCAAGAACAAATAAAAAAGACTGGCTACAAGGCAAAAAGCCCTTACTGGAATTTAAAGTATCATTTTTCATACTGCGGCACAGAAAATATTTTTAGAAGCAGCAATAGTCAGGAGATGAAAGCAATTCTGAATAATGGAAGGTACTCCGCAATTTTCATACATAGACTCTACACACAGGATTGTACTTTCGTTTAAACCTGAAAACTAATGAATTTTAGACAATTTAAAAAGATACCCATACCAATGTTTTACTCTTTTAAGGGTCTAGCATATCTTACTGTCAATATTCATGGGTGTTGCAACTCCCACAGAAGGTACAGAAAAAAGAATTTTTCTCTTTTCAAGAGAAAAAACATGGCATCTACAAAAAGTCAAGATATTCTTTAAGCAGCAGAGTGATGGGCTTTTCTGTACTCAAAGTGTTCTTCCTTGTAATAGAAACAAAAAAAAAAAAGGCAAGTGAAAGAATTTTGAGCACAGAACTGTGTAGAGTTCTGGGGAAATAATCTCAAGCCCTAGACTCAGACCAAATGGTAGCAGCCCAGTTGCTGCAGCTCTGCCATGCTGCTCTGGGAAGAAGAATTTTGGAGTACAGACAGCCAAATTGTTAGTTTACTGACGGAGTCAAGGTGTTTGTCCACATTCACATCTTAGTTTGGACCAGTTTGATGACAGACTTCCATCTGCCCACACCAGCTGTACCTGGATTCGCACTGCAAGTATCTCGGAGCATGAACCAAATTCCTTTTGGACCAAGCCAAGCGAGCAGTTAAACACAGGTCTGCTGATGGGCATTCACTCCATGGGACCAGGCTGAAGCTAGTCCAAAGATAAAATACCCTGAAATACATATTGTATGTGTGCTGGGTCCTCAACACAATTCACCTACAGATCTGCTCCTACTGCACTGCCTGTTAATGTCAGCTTTGCCTTTAGGATCAAGTCTGGAGTGATAAAATCTGTACTCTTGGACAGACATCTTCCCTGTGCTTGTGCTTTTAAGTATGTTCAAGGACACCCTCATCAGCCATATGGCCCAGCCATCTCTATACATAACATCTGCCTTGTCAGCAAAGGCAGACAAACAACTGATGTGGTATTTTTCAAAGAAGGGCTCCTGCATTGTCTGATGCAAGGGCAGATCTGCAGACAGCAGTCTTAGCCTAAAGTCTAAAAGGGCAGTGTGGATACGTGGAGTGGTCCTGAGAGAGTTTTGCAGGCTTATTGGAAACCTGTCAACTCAGATAAATTTAAAAATAACTACTGAATCATTTTTCTCTGAAAACAGCACCATTTTACAAGGTAAAAACCCCAAATCCCACCTCTCCTTCTATTCCCTTTTTAGAAGGCTCTCTGTCACATGTGTGGCACATCTGCTGTTTCAGTATGTTCCGGATACTTTCCTATGTAATGAGTCTTCCTGCTCCAAGAACCAATATGAAAAGCTAAATGGAACTACCATCAACTTCCCCTGCCCTACCAAATTACAAGAGTGAGGTGTCCAGGCAGCAAGGGACTGCTCTTTCTGAATACTGGCAACAGTTAAACATTCGCATACTGGATCCTGTTGCTCAAATTTTCTGTTTCAATTCATTAATTTAAGTTTTAACTTTTAGTTTTTGTATTATCCCCTTTTTCCCCCAACAGCACATGCATTTTTTTCAAATTCTCTTTTCTGTGTTTTTTGTATGTTTCTTTTCTATAGTGCCATTACTGAGGCGACAATACTATTATGAGGCTATGACATCAACTTCAAATTCCATCACAGCACACTTCAAAATCTAATCTGACAATTCAATAGGCAGTTAAATAAAGGAGACAAAGGTTAGAGAAGGAGATGCAGCCCCTGGGCCAGGTACTGGTGGAAAATGAGGCTGTATTAAAACGACAACCTAGGGAATTTGCAATTTTACTTGAATAAGGAACAGAGAAGTTTTCTGAAATAATCCTGGCGGAAACATGGCAAGTTATCTGCTACTGCGTTAATGAAAATTTTTATTTATTCACTACTTATTGTCCAGGATTCAACACTAAGGCTGTTTACATGCATACAGTTCTTTGAAATAGTACTTTTCTGTGATAAGCTTATACTAAATTTGATATTATGTTTGCTAAAGCATAAAATAAGCTCCAAGGTTCAATTAGCATCTTTAGTTATGCAAATTTAAGTAAGTATACTAGTAGTGGTTTACAGCATTATTTTAAGCAAATTCTTTACTGACTTAGCAGTGACTTACTGAAAAAATACACACATGTAAGTCTATAAGAAAAGGCTGCAAGGTTTTTTTCTGTTCTTTTAAAGAATGCAAGTCAAATTATTTTAATGGTCACTTAAGTATAACCTAATTTATTTTGTCCTGTGCAGAAGTACAAGAGAACGCTTTTGGAAATGGAGCAGGCCCTATGACTCATCATCATTTAAGAGGGTTTCTGTCTTCACAGTCTCTGGACTGTGAAGTACTGAAACATTGTCAATTTTTTGTTTGGTTGGTTGGGTTTTTTTGTTTGGACTCTGTGAATATAACCCTGACGTAAAACCTACTTTATGAATAATTAAATAAAAGAGATCAGATCCGTCAGCATGTAACTGCACAACTATTGTAAATAGAAGCACTTTAACTAGTAATACATGCACCCAGCTAAGTGGTAAGGGTTCTTGTAAATAAAATGGTTCAAAAGCTGTGAAGTTACTCAAGCTGCTAATACAGAAAGGAATCACACAAGAATAATACTTACAATGGCAGATTTAAAATCCCAAGGAGTTAAGACTTAAAGTGTATTCAGTTTTTGAGAACCCTATGTATAAATATTAAATATTTAGGAACACCTCAAAATACGGTATACGTAAAAAGACATTTTGATGACAATTCAAGTATGTTTGTCTTCTGTAAATACTATCCTCCCCTTCCCCCCCTCCCCATTTAAACATTAAGCTTTATTACTTGTATTCACTTTTGTCATAGTTATGTGTATTCAGCGAAGGCCAAAATATAAGAAAATCACAATGAAAATTAAATATACGAAATTCCTGGATGCAGCACACCAGATATACTTACAGGCCAGTTATGTTGGTTACCACTGTATTTACAACATTTGAGTATAAAACCAGGCTTAATCATACAAATACAGGAAGTGTTCACAATTTCAGAGAGCAATCCAACATCTGCTAGCACCACACAGGATGGGAATGTGCATACTGTACTAAGAAATTATGGTTAACCAAGTCAGCATTATTTTTAAATTACAGTATTTCTGACAGCATTTATATTCATGCTTTTAACCTGGTATGCTGAAAACATAACATTAAATTTCT
Source organism: Dicrurus megarhynchus (assembly GCA_013399195.1). Taxonomy (NCBI): domain Eukaryota; kingdom Metazoa; phylum Chordata; class Aves; order Passeriformes; family Dicruridae; genus Dicrurus; species Dicrurus megarhynchus. The sequence goes on from VXAD01009214.1 coordinate 91,550, forward strand.
AAGTTGAAAATAATTTTTGACCTCCAGTGGAGCTGAATGTTGTTTCAATTATTTAGAAGGGCTGAAAAAAGGTAACATATACTAAAAGAGTATCACGCAAATTCCACAAAATCATTAAATGTCAGACCCATGGAGGGGACAGACATCAGAATACTATTTTTCTATAGTTTTAGAGGTAGTAGAAACTTAAGTTCAAAGTCTTACATGACCTGTCATAACTATATGAACTTGACAGTGCTTTAATTCTGTCATACATGGTACAACATTCACAGGGGCTGAGGGAGTGCTTGGAAGGAGCTCTTTGCTCCTACACATTTTGGTGAATTATGCTGCTGCTTAATCAGGCTTGATGGGAGCCCTTCTAATTGCCCCGAGTGTCAAGCACTGCTCTGGCTGCTCAACCCCGTAAACCAAGCCCAAATGATAACAGCAATAATGACAGCACTGCTGACTGAGGTGGAACACTGGGGCAACTCAACCCTCAACCTTGCAGAAACAGGAAAGCATTTCTTACGTGAAATGATGTTGTTCACTTTAATTTCCAACAATGTCATTTTCTAAAAGAAAAATATTCACCTGGTGCCACCGTGCTGAGGAGCTGTCACTTGCTGTAACCACTTACAGAAGACAGTACCAAGCTTTTAGTGCAAGCACACTGTCAGGTCAACTAAAGTTACCTGATTTTATGCTCAGAAACAGGGTTGTCTAAAGTAACGGCATTAACTATATATATCACCAGCTCAATTTCCCCTAAATTCTAAAAAAAAAAAAAAGATTGGCAAATATTTTCTGCAGTTTTCCAGCCAATTTGAATCCTGGTAGAAATTTTAAAATTGCAAAGATCTAAAAACATTACTTACTGTAAAATCATAAAAAGACACAAAACCCCAACAATATAATGCCACAGCTGCTTCTTTGCATATTAAATAAATTCACTGATATTTTAAATATCTGCATTTTGTAGGATGCTAATGACTTTTATAACTACATTTTTAGCTCACATGAGGTTAAAAAGATGACTGACTGCATTCGCTGTGCATCACCGAATTATTTCCTAGATTCCCAGAACTTCCCAGAATTCATCACTTGATACAATTTGTAAGAATCAGTTCAGCTTATGACAGTTTCTTCCACTTACACATTACAATTTATCAAATTATCAATACACATAATTTTCAAAATTACTTCTGTTTTTGGAGGATCTAACCATTGTGCTATCCCCTGCATTATCTACCATGCTACCAGTGTTTCAATTCCCTGTGTCACTATCCTGATGTGACAGTCTCCTTTGTGTGCCTTGAAAACAACATCAGCTCTTCCCTCCTGAAAGGCTGGAGTGCATGGGGCACCACAAAAAACATTCTGCAGATGCAAAATCTGCCTAAGAGCAAGCAAATTAATTCGAGAATGAAGATGCCAGCTCACATTAGGGGGAAAAAAATAAATTAAAAGAACATACAATGTTTCCTGTGATTACTGTCTTCCCTTGCAAGACTTCAAAAGTTCAAGTGCTTACATGCTGGGAAAGGATGTGTTGAAATTAAATGGAAACCAGGCAGATACTAAAAGGGAAACACTGGATGAATGCACACAGTACAAGTTATAGAAGCTGAGAATTTAGCACCTATTTCACAAATATTAATTAGGCAAGGAATGCTACTGCCTTTCCTCCCTACTTGTTCACCAAACAATGCATTTGCTAAAAAAAAAAAAAAAAGAAAAATCTTTTCACTCTCAGACAAGACCAGCTATTATCATGTACAGTAAGGCTGTTCATACAGTTAATTACAGCAAATATGAAAAAATCAGAAAGCTAGAATGACTACTCAAAGAACAAAACTAGGTAACACCATATTCTGTCCATTTTTATGACACTTGTGCTGAACGGGATGAATTCAAAGGTAGAAGAGGCTCCCACTGAGAGCAGGGGTATATGTGCACCTGCTGTGCAAGCGCCTGTATGGCCAACCCTTTGGAAGAAGACCTGGCTCTTAAAGTGTCAGATAGCCTGCTACTCTTATGTTTTCAATGTTCTCCCTTAATAATCAGATAAAATGTTAAATTTCTACAGCTAGCCGATTCACAGCTAACATACTAATTTTTTAAAATCCGTATTATTTCAGAATGCAAAACACAATTCAGTTACACTGAAAGCAAAATATTTTGGTAGCTTGTACTGAATGTAACTGGATTTTGAGCACCGTCTGTTCAGTGCTGTCTGAGGTGTGTATCTCACATTTCTCACTTAATTCTCCCCTACTAGCTTGGCTGTCCAAAGACAGTATTTCTGATGGGGATCACAGTTGTGCAATTTCCAGGAAGTATGTTACCCACTCATAATGAGGCCACAGTCCTTCAAAGAGACAGTTTGGCTAAGAAATCCAGCTGACAGAAGAAGATGGACTTTTAGTTTACTTCTAGTACTGTGAAAAAAACCCATATTTTTCAGTAAAAAGAGTTCTATTCTTCCTGCAGAATCAATTTCTGTTAAGGAGTAACTTTCAAGAGAAGTACTTCACTAGTTACACAACGCTAACTGCCTGATTTAAAAACTTCGTTTGTAGAAGTACATTAGAAAATAACACTATGTAATACGAGTATATGTTTTCATCCATACTGGGAGCATTGAGCATGCTGACTTCGGAAGGTTTTTTTGTAGAATATGCAAAATTGTATTATAGCATGTACAGACCAACTGGCAAATTCAGGATGGCATCATCTGCCTGAAACCTGTCATTTCCTTAATGTTTTAATCTGCAAACCCAAATAAAATGCATTTTTAGTCTTCATTTGTTGCATGGGGTTGGTTTGCTTGTTTTCTTTTTTTGTGGGGGTCTTTTTGTTGTTGTTGTTCTCGGTTTTTGTTTTGTTTTGGAGGGTTTTTGTTTTGGTTTCTTTGGGGATTTTTGTTGTTGTTGTTTTTGGATATTTTGTGTGGTTTGTGTTTTTTTAAGTCTAAAAACGAGAAAAAGTAAAAATAAATTCAGTTGTGCAAATTACTAAGGATTTTTTTGTAGGTCATCTCAAACACAAAGTTTGTTATTGATAAAAGCAAAGAACAGATCTGGTGGTCAAATTCACTGCAACTGATACAAACATGAATTGCTCACAAATTATATTAATTTGTGCTTTTGATTAATTGATTCCCTCATATAGCTTCCTTCTCAAAAGCAGGAAACTTATTACACAAACTCCTCATTTGTTACTGCATCTTTAGGTGCTCTTCAAAGCACTTCCAAATCCTTCTACATTTCCCTTTATTGATGGCTGGAATTTATGTTCCTGCTTCATGCTCTTCAAAAGGGAACAACAAAATTCAGTGAAGATATCAGAGAAATCAAGACAAAGCACCTCCTGAGTACCAGACAGTGTATGGATCAAAACATGTTTTTAAAAAGCCATAAGTTCAGAGAAGAAAAACAAGCTCTGTTAAGACAGCAGGGCCTGCAGTACCATATAAACAACTCCTAAGAGCCAGGAGTACAAAAGTGTTAAAAAACCCAAACCCCTTAACTTTGGCCACATCAGCCAGAATGCTGAAATATCAGTCAGACAAAATGAAGTTGACTCATTAGAGTTGACTGGAAGCTGCATGGAAACAATGCCAGGACAAGGGCAGATTCAACACAGGCACCATTTTATGAGGTACGCTCCTTGCATAGCAAATGAAGAGCATGCTAGAAGGTTCTCATCACTTGGTGACACAAAGGCTAATTAAGGAGGGAAAATTTATGTTCAACTGCTTCAAGTAGGAAGTGAAAAAAAAGAAGTTTCTTTCACTACAGCCTGTATCCAGGAAAACACGATTCTTCTTCGAAAAGCTGTAAGCCAGGCGTGCACAGACAGAACTAGGATGATGGGAAACAAATAAATGCCAGAACTGAAGGATGCAGTAGAAGTGGTAACGTGTCTGCAATCTCAGAGCAGCATAGTACTGACATCACAGGATGATCACAGAATCATTGAATCACTTAGGCTGGGAAAAATCTTAAACCCACCATTGGGTTAGTCCTACACTAAACCATGTCCCTCAGTGCCACATCTACATGTCCTTTAAATCCCTCCAGGGACGGTGACTCCACTACTGCCCTTGGCAGCCTGTTCCTGGGCTTGACAACTCCTCCAGTGAAGAAATTTTCCATAATGTCCAATCTAAACCTCTCCAGTACAACTTGAGGCCATTTCCTCTTAGCCTGTTGCTTGTTACTTGGGAGAAGAGACCTACCCCCAGATCGCTGCAACCTTCTGTCAGGAAATTGCAGAGTGAGAAGGTCCCCCACAAGCCTCATTTTCTCCAGGCTGAGACCCCCCCCACCTCCAGCTTCCTCAGCTGCTCTTCATATGACTTGTGCTCTAGACAAGAACCAAGAACAGAATCAAGAGCAAACACCATCCTTAACACTGAGACAGACCAAACATCTTTCCAAACCAACCTCCTTCCTCTCCAACAGCAGGAACCTAGTGAGGATACATGAACAGAACCTACTGTTCATTTCTCTTGCATGTCCTCTCCCCAGCTTCCCTCTGGCCTTGACTTGCAGACTTCCTGAAATCACATCTCCAGTGTTCCTACCTCCCATGGCAAACACATGATACAAAACAAGCTTCATTTGTTTGGTTTTCCACTGGCTATCTCACGATGTTACTTGATGTCCTTATATCTGGTATTCAGGAAAACTACTAATTCCCTAATAACTCTCCTCATGACACTTGTGATCTTTTATTAGAGCTCAACAAACTTCTTCCCATCCTGTCCCTCTCTTTTTCCTGTTTCTTCACCTGAAAAGTCACATTTTATTAAATCACACCAGTCAAGGAAGATTTTCAGATCACCTAATCTGTTTGGCACCTAATATGAATTCTACTAGGTCCTTCCTGAGGAAGTTCATCAGAACAGAACACAATAGACGTCTTCTGGATCAGCACGTGTCCATGCTGACACAATTATAACTGTTTTGTATCCCTTTTTATGGCCACTAATTCCCAATACCAGACTAACTTTGTGGATCCAAACAAAGCACTAATCTGACACTACACGGAATTTTATTTTTCAGGTATTCAGGGTATCTCTAATACCTCTTTCTGTGCTGTTGCTATATTAATTGAGCCTTAATGGTGTACATAAAGTTAAGGCTGTTTTCTAGAAGCCATGATTCTTCTACTCTTTGGAACATGGAATTTTATTTGCCATGTATTCAATTCACTCACTCAATACCACAAAATGAACACAAAGGAGTGTTCACACTCCTGTGTTCATTTTTACCACCATGAAAATCATCAGTCAAACTCTTCTACTTCCCTCTTTTTTTCCACATAACTTAAGAATATGTTGAAAAGAAATATAGGTAATGGCAGAAATCTCACAAGGATACTATGGGTTTACTAAAGAAAAAAAAAAGGACTATTTATTTTGCGTTTTCTACCTTTAAGTTGAATAATCATTAAAGAACCAAGAACTGTCTTAAATCAACTTGAGCTCTTCAAGAGGCTTTATTGAGGGACATTACTGAACTTATTTTAGAAGAACAAGCAGACTCCCCAGTGCCAAAACTGCTTACTTCCTACTCAATGATTCCCCCAGAGAATTCTTATTTGTGAGCTACTTTTCTCCCTAAAAAAGAAAGGTTAACTCTTTACCTACGAGTAAGTCTGTTCTTTACTGTGGTTTCTGGTATGTCCATTACAAATTCAAATTTGCAGGTCAGTAGATCAGCAGTTTTTCCTGATTTTTTTTGTCTTAAAAAGTAACACAGTCTCACACCTGCCACCTTGTGTAATTTGCATGATGAGATGCTGAGGCTATTTCAAAATGAATCTTGATCACAAAATCCTTATCTTTTTCTGACAATCACAAGTGGTTGTTTATAATCAGCAGGCCTTAAACATGTAAAGAATCCTAAAGAGAATTTACATACATACACACAGAGGGCAAGCAATACAGGTGTCTATCTGGTGCAAGAGCAAAAAAAGTAAGTCACTGGACTTTCTTCAGTTTGAATTCTATAATTTGACAGTGTACCATTACATTCAGCAGACACCAAATAAAGGACAACACCTAAGAAAGCAAGTGGAAGCATGCTGGTGAAGAATCTCAAGTCCATGGGGGATCTAACAGATCTCTAACTAAGAGATCTCTCTTCAGCAGAAAGGCTGACACAGTGTGGAGTATACAGAAGAGAAACTTTGACGATGAAGCTAAATTTGCAGAACTGCTGCAAGTAGAGAACCTCCCACTGAGGAACCTCATGATTCATGAACAGACAAGATACTACTGGATGACAAACTGATGAAGATTTTTATCAGAAAGGAAATAATTTGCATGACCACAATTTTAAGTATAATGATCTAAAGAACACTCAAGTAAATGACTTCTCTTTCTTAGGCTGCAGTTTGCTTTCTTTCAAGCCAGATGGGTCACACCTAAATCTTCCCAACTGCTTAAGAGAAGGTAAAAAAGGTCGTAACTTACAACTGACAGTTCAGCAATTTCATAATCACGTCGCTTTCGAACACTTGGGTGAATATAATTTATTTTTGATATTTCACGGTATCTGTTTCACCCCTCTGTTCACTAAGTTTTATTGTTGATACTTAAAATTCAAGACAGGGCCACTGAGATGTTCTCAGCATAGTAGGGAAATATTCTCAAGTTCTGTATAACCAGTTGCTGTGGAGATACCACAACACTCATTTTGGTCCATGAAGCAACTATAATCAACTATGTTATATCTGACTTGACCTCTTAGCAGAAATAACAACATACCAGATAACTCAGATCACTCAGAAATCAGATTCCTGAATCTAGTTCTGGAAATAACACTAATATTCTAATGTACAACAGGATACACTTATAAATGTGTATTGTACTACATTCAAGATTCAAATATAACATCTCAAGTTATACTGCAGTTTAGTTGGTACGTGTAGCCTACTCACTAATAGCAATTCCAGATCAAATATATCTATTTTAACATATTTTAACATTCTCTTCTGACTGGTTCACTTTCATAGCTTAACTTAATATTTCAATTGTGTTTTTCTATATATGCCTTGGTGAAACATTTCACTGTATGTGACGCCAACCAAAAATCTTTTCTCTGAAGATAAAAAAGAAAAAAAGGAAAAGGCAGGATGCAGCTAGAAACACTCTCCTTTTACAGAGAGATGGAAAAGTGATGTTATCCGACAGAGTAAGTATCCCCAGTAAAATGCATAATCTCTGGTACCTTAGAAGAAAAACTGTTGTTAGATTTCAGAAGATGCTATTGCAAACCTGTGTATCTGTCAAATGTATTCATCTACCACCTACTTGAGGAAGCACACACACAGACAGATGCACACTGCATGCGTAGATAGCACATGACACTACGTTAACCTGTGTGTACCAGAGGTCTCTGTGAGTATGTCAGGCTTCAAATTCAAATTTGCAAGCACATGGCTTGCCACAATACATTGAGCCAAAAATTGCTGTGCCAATTAGAATAATATCTCCAACACCTTCTATGGCTTACCATAAAGATCAATAAACACTGATGATCAGAGACAGCTGATCAGAACAAAGCAGGTTTTCAAGGTTAAATATCAAGAAGTGGTGGCTAAGCAGACTGTAAGGCCATAAAGTGTGGTTTGTCAATTTAAAAGAAAATGGGATCACCTGCTTACCTGATCAGGGAGACATCTGATAAGACCAGTTACTCATTCCTAATGAGAGAATTGCCCAGGAGACAGTTAAAAGAAAATCTTGAAATTTAGTCAAAGGGGATAATGGGTACAAATGGTACCTGAAATCTTACTCCTAAAAAGGGTGTGATTAAGCCATGAGTATACCCGATGTAAAGGATGAGCACTTAAAAAAATTTTTTTCTTTAACTCTTATGACTTCTAGATCACAAAGGGCAACTTCCATGTCAAAACACTGCAAGACAGTTAAGTTAGTTTCTGGAATAGTCTGAACATCAATCTTCTGTTTATATAGACAAACATTGGCTAACAAGCTCCAATCTGCAAACAAGTCCCGTCCTCATCTTAAAATGAGACAAACAAGCTACTTAGCTGCTAAGTTGCTAACTTGCTGGTCAATCTGCTATTCCTGATAAGGATTTGTATATTCATCCTTTCTAGTAGTCATAACAAGATATAATGGGAAATTGAATTTGCAGATAAAATAAAATGCAACTTAATCGTATTTAGTTATAAAAGTACACTTCAGTTCTAGTATGATGTAAGCTTTCTCACAAGTTTTACAAAGCCATCATGACAGAAAAGAGGTGAAAACTGGGCACCGTGGCATCTTCTTTAGCATAGTTTTTACCTTTAATTCCGCTAATTTGAGTATGAATTCATCATCACAAAGTATGCACAACACTGCAATACATCTGGGATATTATACTCTAGAGACTTAATATTCTTTTTGCTACCACATTAAATTACCATAGCTTGATATTTTAGAAACGCATTCAAAATAAAAATCCTCAGAATAAAATATCTTCATTCTTGCTTTTTTATTTAGTGAAAATATATTTCAATCCAACATAATAGCATCACAAGTTTTATTGCCCTGCTATCTAATTAGCAGAAGAAACTCACAAACACCATCAATGTCAAAAATAAATCACTCTGGATCTGCAGTGGATGTGATAGTAATGAGCTCTCTGGGACTTTGTCTTTTAAACATTAATTCCTCCAAACACACAAACCAAATAAAAACATAAAAAACCCCACAGAAAATTATTAAAACTCCAACGTTTATATGAAGAAAACGATCTGCCAAAACACCACCCTCCACAACATATGAATGAACAGCTCATGATTTTGTGGTAAGAGTTTAACCACTACTGTGCTTCTTTATAGTGTATATTTATCTGGTTAGAACAATTTTCAAAAAAATCAACAAATCTGAATCACTTCTAGTGACAGTCTTCCTATTTTATTTTTGAAACGTGGACACAGTACAGAAGACATTGAATAAACTGAAAAGTCATATGTAGAATAAAATTTTAAGTGTACTTTATAAAAACAGAAGAGATATTGTTTTGCTCACAGAGCATCACATATACTAAAAATGGCTTTCTTACACAAAATATCATTAATTACTGATTTACTGTAAAAACAAAGCACTCAAACAGTGAGTGTGGAAATCAAGCATGATGTCACTCTTACGCTACTTCTAGAGTTCTTGAGTTTAAGTTAAGCATACCTGTTTCCCCCTTTTTTTATATGGGGAAAAATGCTGATATTAATTAGCTATGACATTAAAAAAATATATATATGCCATCCTTGAAGAGAAAAATACTTGTCTTTTACAAGAATCAGGCAGGAAAGTCTCCCAAAGTCTTCTACAAATGTGGGAGACATGTAAGTATATGCACAAAGTAGTATAGCTGACATGGGATTACTTTTTGTCTCTTCATGAATTTTACAGGTTTTGAATTCTGATAAAACTGTTCATATTTTTCTAAACTTGTCCATAGTCTGTGGTTTATGCAGTTAGTCTTACATCTAGACACTGACACCATTTTACTTTATTTATGAGCCAACATTGTTATTTCATTGACCATCAAACAGCGTATTTGTTGACTTAAAGAGAACATTTTATCATACCAAACTGCTGTATTTCATCTGACAGTAAGCCAATAAAAACAACTGAATTTCCCAAGTTAGTCATAATACTCTGAGGGATTTCTTTTGTTTGAACAGTTAATCCCTAGGACAACACAAATTAAAAAACAAAGTGGAGATTGTTTTACTAATCATTTTGGCACCCTCCATTATCACATTTCTCTTTGTTTATCCATCATACTGTTTTCTGGTCAGTAAATGGAGTTTTCACTTTTAAATAAGAGATTTAGCTTTAAACAGGAAGCAGTCAGACATTGTTCTTATATAGGTCAGCAGTAGTTTATAATAAATACATGTGCAAGATGAGCTCATGTTAAGCTTTTAATTCCCATATGATTACCTTACAATTCTGAAATGAAGGGATTATAAAGATGGGGCATACTTACACAACATTTTAACACTACTACTTCCAAAATCAACTCCTTTAAATATTGCCTTTAAAATGCCCTTCCCAACTACTGCCCTTCACAGATGATTAAAGAATATAAGGAAATGAGGAGGCAGGCAGAGCAGCAGTCCAAAGAATCACTGTGAGATGTCCCTGCACTGGGCCACAGACCAAAATTCACATTGCAAGAACAGTGATGTTTGCCATGGAACCACAGCTTGTTTTCCCCACCGCTTCTCCCCTTCTTCCACTAATATTTGGGATTTTACTTGGCAGGAAGGGTTACAACGGCTCTGTGACACTTCTGTGCTCGCAAAGGATCATTTTTTCCAAGACATTAATGAAATTTTTTGATTGCATATATGGTAGCCAAAGGGCGTTCAAACTTGACTGCTCTGGCTCTGCTAATGACTTTGCTTGTAATTATCTCTAATTATGGCACTGGAACTATACAAACCATGCAGTTTCTTTCATTGCAACAAAGCTAACACACACTTTCTCCAAAAGCCTGCAAAACTAAAATTATCTTCCAATTTAAGAGAATCCTGCAATGATCCCCATCAAACTTCACCCACAGACTCCAATCTGATCCCAGGATTGTTCCCACACCATCCTTCAGGTTTGACTCAAATCAAAACTATGTTGCAACCCTTTCCAAAGAAAAGGGTCTGAAACAAACAAGGGAAAAACATGACTTCTTAGTTCACATGCAGGTGCAAATACACCTGAGGAACCCATGATTTCCCAATGGAACGTGAATTAAACAAAAAAGGAATCAAATTAATCTGAACAATCTCTTCTCCACCCATTCCCCAAAGCGAAAAGAAACATACTAAGTTTGATATTTGAGTTGGAGGTTTTTCTGGGTTACATTCCTTAGATCCAGAAGGGAACTTTGGGACAGAAAAAAATGAGACCTCTACTCTGGGTATGTTCATAAGCACAGAGGAGGGCAATGGAGCCACTTTCTGTTTGGTGGTCTGCCAGATTTAAAGTAAGAACACAAAGCCATTCCACATCCCAAATTAATGCCCTAGAGACCAGCTTGTACAGCTGGACTGTCTCTAGGTCACTGGAAATTTAATTATCTGCACAAAAGCTAGAAAAACTTCAACCAAACAGCCAAAAATGAAAACACCTGTATGTGGATGAAGAAGAGAAAAAACGACATTTTTAGTCATTTTTGTAAAACTAGCAGGAAGATCATCTATCCTGTTCTTCCCTTTCTTATTTTAGACTGCAATGACAGGCAGTGGAGGGGAGTTACTGATAAATTTGTTGTAATATTTTCTTGAGAAAAATAATATAAAAGACAAAATTAGTTTAAAGACACATAACTCAGCAAACAAGCATTTTTTCTGCAGCTGCTAATGACAACAACCATTTCAAGTGGCCGGTGTAAAGGACTGTAATTTCCTTTTAATTTAGATAGCAAAGTCATTTACATTTTACACTGCAATGTAAGGATTAAAACTATCTGAAAAATCTGTGCTTTTTTTCAAGTGTTGTAACCAGTGTTTCTGAAAGCAGAAGAATTTTTCTTCTTACAGTGAATATACAGTCTACATGCTAGAGGAGAAGAAAATTCAGTTTGAATATTTTTAACTGCCATATTAATCAAACTACCGTATTTTAAAAATTAAAGACTGGCTGTAAAGGAACAGTAAGTCTGTGATACGAAGATCGGGAAGCAAGGAGATGGAGAAAATAAGATTGTTTCACGTTTAGAATATGCCTACCCTGTACAGGAGTATACACAGAAATACCAACAATTTCTGAGCTCTTCTAACTGAGGTACCAACAGCAGACTGGTTTTGCTCGCTGCTAGCAAAAAGCAGCAGGATTTGTCAGCTTAGGAAGAGCACTGCATTAATGCAGCTCTAAGGCTTGCAAAATTCTGTATTGTTCAGTATCATGGATGACACAGATGCAGCTGACGGTGTATCTTCCTACTGATTAAAATCCCTCTAAATTCCACTTGAGCCTAGTGTTTGCTCTTGGATGGGTGGCTCTGAAGGCCTAAACTTAGCCAACAAACACCAGCAGGACAGATCTGGGTGAAATTTTTAAGTATTCATTTAGGCTTTGGGAGAGATTGGAGAAGTTGTGGTCTTACATTAAAAAGAACTTCTGTTGAGATCTTAAATATTGTAATTAGAGTAAACCCTCAAATTTTTAAAATTACCTGAAAACACAGAAAAACTCCAATGTTTCCCATGTTTTCAAGAGCTGAACAATACTTGCTGTGTCAACCTGTGTCAACACTTTGCACTTCCTGCTGGGAAGTACAGCTGTGCTAAAATGGTAGTGCTTATCACAGCATGCGGGAAGCTGTTTCTAGAAAACAGTTTTGAAATTAAAAAACAATAATAAAGAAATACAGATGATAGTTTTTCCCTTACAAAGCCTGGAAAAGGACTTCCACAGGAATCTAAAAGCACACAAAACCTGCTGAGCAACTCCCAGTCCATGACACAAAGGGCAGTGACAGAAACCCCACACAGGCACAGAGCTCGCAGTACCTTCATATTGGACGCCTCTGTTTCCAGTTTTGTGAGGTGATTTGAGTTATCCTCTAGCTCTTGCCGAAGGTTGGAGTTCTCCATCTTTAATGCCTCAACTTGCTTTAACAATTGATCATACGAAGCTGCGGCCATCCTGGGCTACCCTCAGCCCTTAAAAAAGTAAGAGAAAATATTAAATTAAAGCATTTTAGAAAAAAACCTTTCACTATCCCAATGTATCTAACCACAAAATCATCTCTTTCTCCCATTTACCACATGATTTTCTAAACATTTAATTTAAATCCATTAAACCAAACTGTTAATGCCTCGAACTAATGCCAATTCAAGACTTTTTTTTCTGTGGGCTTCCATTTGATATGCATGATTAAGCGAATGAAAAAAGTTCATTGTCCATTGCATCAGATATTAGGGGAAGCTAGAATACACAAAAGAAAATCACTGCATCATACAAAAGCATCCTTACTACTGGCACTTCAGTTTCAACATGGAGAAATTGCAGATAATAGACCATATATAGTAATTTTTGGATAGACAACATCTTCACACATATCTAAAAGATGCTGACTACTTACTTATTTTAGGAAACAACTGATAGTCACAGATGTTCAATGTTCCTAGGAATAGCACACACTTTGAAGGAGATGCTATATGAAAGGAAAGCAGTAAATATTGGGGAATTTTAACTGAAAAATACTCCGTATCATCAAATGTAGTAAATATGTAGATATTTTGTAAAAGTACCCTTTTCAAGGCACAAGATTAAAACAAATTTCTTTCACATGAAGTAGTCATACTGCACCATGGAATTTAAAGATGAAGAGCTACTCTTGATATCAAGGCCTCCCATACTGTTTGCAGTAAAACTGTAACACAGTCTCAGAATGCCATCACAACTACTCAGCCATTATAAAGGAGAAAGAAACAAATACTTCAATTTCAATTATAACGTACAAATTGTTCCCCACTTTCCAAACCAAAAGCCAGCAGAGTGGTTCATCTAACAATGTAAGTTAACTAAAACATGGCTAATGAATGTTTGCAGCTCTTTAGAATTAATGCTATCAATTTCTATTTCATCAGCCATTCCAGAGAATAAAAGGAAGCCTAGCACTTCACATAACACAAGTTACCCGTCCAATGTCATTGCAGACATTTCCAAAGTATATGGCCTGTAACTTAGAGGGAAAAAAAAAAATTAAAACTTACAGGGCAACATTGCCTTTCATCATTACTGCAGTACTTTGGAAAAGATGAAACAATTAAAAGCTCTTATTTAGCATTTTCATTGTAACCTCTGACCAAACCTTTGACCTTACTGCTTGTGTAATCCCTTATAAAATCAAGTTTCCTCTTCCTGATGAAACTCAATTGAATTATACAGCCTACTAAAAATTAGGTAAAATTATTCAAAAATGTTTTAGTTCCTCAGTACAAATTTTGAAAATTGTGTTTAGCCTTTCTAAATGTAAATCAAATGAAATATAAAGAAGAGTGTACACCACTGAAGACAGGAACAATAACAAAAGCTGTAGTGCATTTGATATGACTGGTTTATTTCCTTTCCAAGCACCTGTCACCATTAAAGACAGGAGAAGGAAGACACCTGGCATTTACAAAATCATTACTTCCACGAACAAAAAGAATCTGTAACATTTCTTTTTCAAAATTTGGTCATGCTTTACTGAAGACCTCATTTTTAGAGAAATAAAGGCCATCTGAAATAGCTACTCTACAATGTGAATTCTGGGATTTTATCATCAGGTTGTTTAACCTAAAAGGTTGAGTCTTGTCAAGGAGAGTTGAGCAAAAACAAAACAAACACACAAACCAACACCAAAAAATCAGTAAAGGCAGACTGCTTCTGTTACATTTCACGTATGGTTTTATCTAATAAGTAACGGTTTCCATTATTATTAAGAAAATTAACAGCTATAGTTCACATTTCAGAACAGACTGCATGCACAAGCCCAAGGAAAGGCAGACAGAAGTGCAGAAGAATGGAAACTTTTTCCCATTAGTAGCCATGAAACAAGACTATATTGTGATACTGGTAGAATGTGTTGTTTTTACTGAAGTATATCATACATTTATTCATCTACCTGTGATTTACAGAAGCTGCTCTATGCCATGTGGGACATGCACTTTGTTTCTTGATAGAATATCTTTTTCTCCCATTGCTGTAATTCATTATTAATACAAAAGGACGGGTAATGACAAAAAAAGTATCCAGTTTTTCCATTTCCTGTCCATTTTTAGGAATTCTAATTTACAGATTTGAAATTTAGATCAATCAGCCCCATTAACAAGATGTACACACAGAACAAAGGAAATGGAGAAAAATGGATGAGGAGGAGCTATGGTACAAAGACATAAACTACATAGCTCTGTTATTTTATATGGAAAACAAACTTAGGTATATTTTTGCTAAATGAGTAAGGATTCTGAAGGGGAGATTAGGTTTGGCTTTCCACCCTTCTGATCTAGGTTCCTCACCTTCCTTTATTCTCATAACATGAAAGCAGGACATCACCACTAAGAGACAGTATTCTACCTCAGACTAGGAGTCACTTCCTCATTTATTCAAATGTCAAGCTTTGTGGGTTTTCAGATAAAAAAAGAAATGAGTTAGCTGATTACCACAACCTGAGTAACCCAAAACATTTTTCTGCTAAATATTTGCCCAAAGGAGAAATAAGCAACAATGTCACCACAGTTGCAATAGAGATGAACAGAAAAACTGTACATGGGTAAGGAGCAGTTCAAAGACATCAAGATGACACAGGGCAGTGCTGAAAGCCAAATTATTGGGGAGGAGGCAGGCTGTCAGCAAAGTTCCCCCAAAACTACACTGTGACAGGCATTTTTAAATCTTTTGTTATTGACTTTGGCACAAGAAGTAGCATCAAAACTTGCTCCCATAAATTCAAGAGGTTGCACAAGGTCAGAGGACTCCACGTCATACACAATGAATTTGATGAACTGAGAAATAAAGCAGTAGAAACAGGGTGGAATTAAAGAGCATAGCGACATAGGGTCACTCACAAAGGAATCTCAACCTGGAGCAGGGAAGCCTCTCAGCAGCCAGCCTGCAGGGCACTGTGTGCTGCCAGAGAGACTGCTACAAGGAGAGCAAACACGATCCCCAGTGTTATCAAATCATTTTACAAACACATAGGTAAGAAAAGGGAATTCAAGTGGGTGCAGAGAAAGATGCAAAGTCATCAGGGGATGAGAGTGTATCTCAGAAGAGATTAGACAAGCAAACCTTGGCTGCCCCAGCACATCCAAGACTGGAATGACACAGCTATACTTTGTTATTACAGAGCGGAAAACACTGAAGAGGGAAAACAATATTTATGTTAAAACACAATACCGACACAGAACAAATGGGTGTAAATCAGTCATTTGTCAACCTAGGCTGGCAACATCAACTAGAACTTGTAGTTCAGCGGGATCCTTGCCAAGCAGACTACACAAGAAGGAGCCAGACTTCATGGCTCAAGAAATCCAATCTTGTATTCCTAAACTTCAATACAGACAAATGCCGCACTTATTTTTGGTACCTCCAAGATATTTGTTTCTTCTTCTTCTGAAATAATGAAATGCCAAAATATTTCACAAAAGACACCATTAATTAATTTTAAAATGGGGGAAACTGACAGAGGAAATGTATAACTACAAAGCAGCTTCGGCTTTCTGATGCTGAACACTGTGTCATCTCTCAGGCACGTGATTTGAAGAGTGAAATCACAGGGCTCCATTACACATAAGCTGTTCCATGTATGAGATAAACCCCTCAAAATTGAAATCTGCCTCTATTCTGAAAATACATTTATACCAACTGCTTTAAACTAGACACAGAAGATCAGAATTCCAGTCCCAAAAAAATCCTTGGATTTATGCTCAGGGTAAAAAAAAAAAATACTTACAAATTATAAATACTTTATAAATTACATATTATAGATTTTTTAAACACAGAACTGTCGGCATCAATAGAAACTGACCGTACCACTTCACCCCCTTCTTGTAGTTTCTCAGTGGTTAAATTACTTGCCTTGAGGAAAGAGTTAAACTCTGGACCCTCTTGGCCAGACAGGATCCCCCGCCACATCCCACCTCATTTGGAGCAGAATTAACCAGCCCAAGGGAAAGCAAGGAATACCTTAGACATGGCCTGCTAGTCTGAAGCTGTACCACTGCACATGCAAACATATTCAACACCACTCGGGTCAGAATCAGCTGGATCAAGAACAAATAATTCTTCTTTCCCCCTGTAGGAAACCACTACAGTGGGGGAGAATGGAGAAGGGAAGATCTCCAGAATCCATTTCACATTTCACCCAGCCCAAGGGAAAACGCATAATGAATGCAACACAACTCACTTTTGTGAAATTCACTATTATGCTTCAAGTCAAGCTCCCTTTTACACTCTAGCATTGTTTCCTCACAAAGTGGTCATCAAAGGCAAGAATAGATACTGATTTCTCCAGATTTACTTGGAAAAATAAGCCTCTTGGAATACAGAAAGTTTGAAATTCAATATCCTCAAGTAAGAGACACCCAAAATCTAGCTGTCCTACTTCCCTGACCCATATTTCTCATCATTAAGAAGCTTCTTCTCCATCTCCTAACAAAGTAAGGTGAAATTATGACAAGAAATTTCATGCTTT
Source organism: Dicrurus megarhynchus (assembly GCA_013399195.1). Taxonomy (NCBI): domain Eukaryota; kingdom Metazoa; phylum Chordata; class Aves; order Passeriformes; family Dicruridae; genus Dicrurus; species Dicrurus megarhynchus. The sequence continues at coordinate 108,751 of VXAD01009214.1, forward strand.
ACTGAATCAGCACTTTGCATGAATATACATATCAAAGAGGAATTTCAAGCTGGATAGAACTCTTTCATGCACTAAAATCAAAATTAATGAGAAGCTTAAATTTATGCAAACATACTGTTAAATTTAGATATGCATTTTCCTATATTAAGAAAACTGTACCAGTAGCCACTGCCCAGACAGGAATTTACATGCACCCATTTTGATCTCAAATCCCAAGTGATAGGAAAAAATGTAATGTTGCATGAAAACTTTTTAATTGATCAGAGTCTTTTTCTTTGAAATCAGTAAGCATATATACTCAATATGCCCTGAAGAGGTTCTACTTAAGAACTGCAACAATTTGTCATACATTAAATCTCCTTATGAAAATATTTCAGACTTCCATTACTGCTTTTATCCATAAAATCAATCATCACTACCATCACATTCTACTACCACTGGTAAGCATATTTACTTCTACACTCTGTAACTCAGATTTTTCACAATGTTTAGCTTCTTAATGTAACAAATTTAACTCTACATATAGATACAAGGTATCTGTATTTTATTACAAGATATGCTTAATCTTTGTATCCAAATTTTGAAATTTTTTGTATCTATATTTAAATATTGATTCTATCTAAAGTTCATGAATATCTAAAATATAATTTAGTAAGGCTCAGAAGGCCCATCAAGTCTGATTTCTTTCTACATCTACAAATTCTATGCAACTCTTTAGTGCTGAGCCCAGTATCTCATCCTTGTTACTCTTTACCACTCTGTCAATTTTTGTCATTCATTCACAGGAATGTGTCTAATGGGGAATTGTTTCTTCAAGGGTATACCACACTGAATTCGGGGACGAAATGCTGACACTGTCATGACATTTTTCCAATTAGTTTATCTAAACTACCTTTAAAAACAGATTATTTTTAAGCTCTAGGCCTAGGGGTTCTGACTTGCAGTGGTTGTGGCCAATGGTGGGGTGGCCGGGAAGGCTGTGCCGGTGCCTCCCCAGCTGTCTGCCCCACCCACCTCCGCACGGTTCCCGGCCAGGGAAGCGGGAAGGGCTCAGCTGCTCAAGTGGCAGCTGCTAAACCACTGCAGATTAGTGCCCGACTGCCAAGGTAATCTGAAATAGGTGTCAGGTTAAGTTTACTGTGCGGGGTCATTAACCACGATGCTTCAGCAGCTGTTGCACAGCTAATTCCAAAAGAGGGGCAAGGCTAACAGGCAGGGGCAAAAAGTCCAGCACAGCTGTTCCAAGGTAAGTGAGCTCCATTTCAGTAACTTCAGCTGTAAGTGGACCATTTTCATAGGGCTTCCTTATCAATGCACTCATAAGAAAGAAGTGTGGGAGGGTTTTGCTGCTCTTATTTTGAACATATCAAACCATGCCAATTTGCATTAGTTTAATTTCTCTGTTGACTGAATCCTGTATTGAGTTTTCCATTATTTTGTTTGAAGCCTGCCTTCAGGTTTTCAGCTCTGGCAAAATACCAGCACTCCAGGTGCTGTGTTCAAGAACTTACCAAAAATGAGTATTACTGTGTCAGGGACCGTCCTACCCATTTCAGTTTGGGCAAGCTTTCAAGGTTGGCCAATCTAAAAATGTTTATCCTTCACTGGCATTGTCTAATTCTCTCCTTCCTTACTCACTGAAAAATACTCCACTGGACTCAGTTTGTAAAAGTCCATTATCCTGATTCTCTCCAAACAACAGAAAAAACATTTCTGCCTTCTCCAGTATCACACTGAACAACTATGTTATTTCCACCTGGTGATAAGTCTATCCTTTACTAAAATGGCCTTTGGTGTCAGCATATTTGATCCTCCTATCCCTACCCAAATTTAAGAACAATCCCCAAAACTTCTAGCCAGGAGCAGCTGAAAGGGAAGCCATTTTGTTTGGGTTCTCTTCAACTAGGCTATACAGGCACACAAATATAATGAGCTGTCTGAAAGTGTCTTTGAGTGTGGTTAGAGACAACTAAGAAAATACTCAGCCCACAATGAGAACTGCCCGTGAATGGAAGAGCAGATCTGTTCGTGTTCTAATCTGCTCTGCTTTAGCATACTTAGGTCATGAGAGATGGAGGAAGGACTATAAAAAATGATCATCACAGAAAACTACTCTTCCTCCAGTTTCTTTTAGCAACAAGGGCTTTGGTAACAGAAAATTAATTGCAAGTTATGTAACACTACTCTTTTTAATAAATTTGAAAAGGATGACATTGAAAAAAATTTATAACAAATCATACCAAATTATAATCTCTAGATTAGGCGTACTATGGATTCCTGGGGTTTTCAACCATGTAAAAAAACTCCAAAGGCCAGACGAAGAACCATTACTGTTATCAGTTATCCTAACACAATTTGTGAAAGCCTTAGTCCCTTTAAAAGAAGACCACACAATTTTCTCTAAACCTTGGCTGCATCAAGTTTTTCTTCTTAGTTGTTCTATCCACTTCTGCACGAAGGCTATCTTTGTGGACAGCAGACTAAAACACTCAAATGTTACTATATCTGACCTTCCTTTTGAGTGGGGATTGGGTAAAGACTGGGTTTTTGTGTTTTGTTCTTTCAGAAATTAATTCGTAACTTGGCAAGAGCTTTCATTATATTTTGGGATACTACTGTAAATTCAATACTTGGCCCGTACTTACCAACCATGAACAGAAGCATCATCTGTTCGTCTTAACCAAAAGTGGTAAGTGATCCATGTTCTCAGCATTCTTTAAAAGACCGTGAGGAGAAGGAATGAGAACATCACGGTCTGAACTCTTGTGTGCCTCATTACATGTCAAGTATGATAAAGGTCAAGTGTGTGTTTGTGTGAGAAACAGAAATAATTTAATGTTTGGAATTTTACTAAAGAATGCTAACAATGAGAAAAACATTCTTAATACAAAAGGAGTAAAATCAAGAAGTCGTACATTTCAAGCTATAAACTGTAAAGTTCAGCTTTTATTACACTGTCAAGAAAATTCCCACTTCTTCCTTTATAATTCTGGGTTGGGAAGTTCCTTAGCTGGTTAGTCATGCTGTATTCAGAATATGACTATGAAAATTTGAAACATGATTTGCATTTAAATACTATATTGAACACAAACCACTCCAGACATCATTTGAATCATAACTTATACTGGATCAGGAATGATTCACAAGCCTGAACACTCATCCTTCAAGATGATCATCTTTGTTATTCATGACTAATTGTGTATGCCCTCACTGCACATGACTTGCTCCTGTTTACTTTTATATTTCTTGTAATCTTTAAGGATTCAAGTCTAGAAAGTTTAAGCTATTAAAAAGCCTGAGACAGGTATTTCCTTTACTCTTTTACCTGAAAACACAAACTCAAAACAATTAACATGAAATAAATCAGCTGTAATTTAAAAAAATTATACATACTATAAAATTTTTCTATTATATATTATAAAAATAATTTACAATAAATAAGTATTTCTCCATCTCGGGTGACCTATCAGGGTGATCTTCCGGGTTTTCTTCAGCACTTTTAGGCATCAGAAGACCATTTCTCTTGCAGGAAATGTATCAGCACCTGATCACACAGGTGCTGCATGAATTTTGGAAAACCACTAATGGAAATTAGGTCTTTGCTGACAATAACTTACCGTCACAGCACATCATTACTAGCATAGTCTATTTTAAAAAGGATTTCACTACACTGATAATAAAAGAATTTACCAGATATCTTCAACATAAACATTTTACCAACTAAATTAAGATGCATATTGAAATCCAACATAAGAATTTAGAGATCAAGGGAACCAATTGTAGCCACATGCATTTCCAACTTGTGCTGTATTATTCCATGCTGATATAACAAAAGCAAATTATGACAAGATGCATCAAAACATTCATCATAACCAAGTATTTCGTATTTCAGGGGTGATGTTTAGAAAAATTTGTGCCCATAAATAATTTAAAGTATTATATTTAGAAGTGATCTTTTATTCAAGCTACCATTTTAAGACTGCAACTTACAGAACTAGTAAAGTGGTTACACAGAATGATACTATTTAAGAGTTAAAAAGGTACAGGAAGAAGCATCACCATAACAATAATCATAATCACTACTGTGCTTTTGTCACCCTCTTTCCTTTTAGAAAAAAAAGTGGTGAAAACACCTCTGCATCTTCTGTTTCTTTTAAAATTTAAGCGACTATAATGAAGACTCAAAATGCCAAAGCAGAAATATCTAGTATCACCAATTTACCCTTTGAAACCAGTTATTCCAAATAATAAGTTCTCAAATGATGTTTTAAAATTTAATATTATCCAAAGCCTCTCATAAGACAGAAGATTTAAGACTCTAAAAATAATGCTATATATATAAAATGTTTTTAGAGGATATATAAAGCAGGTATTTAAACTGAGACTTTTCTTCATCAAACCTTTTTTGCGCATCACTGTATTTGACAGAACTGAGAAAGAGAAGAGCATTTTAACAGTTACTTCAAGTCTCCTTAAAAATACAGAAGAGTCTGGTTCCAGGAAATGGCTTTCAGTATATATGCCTATGTGTATTTTCAAAGAACTATAATCTTGGCAAAATAATCACAAATCTGTTACCTGCATTAGATAACAGAAAAAATTAACTAAACAGTAAAAAGACAGTGGAAAAAACCATTAAGAAGCATTTTCAACAGAACAAACAGCAAAGGGTGGAAAAAGTACTTAAAAACGGAAATAGATCTATATTGTGCTATTCACGTATGCACTGAAATTTACTGAAAATACTTCTATGCACACTAAGAAACTGTGTGTTTTTTGCTACGCCTTTAAAAGGCATTTTTCAGGGTATGACTCTCCAAATCAAGTCAAAACCGGGCCCTACTGGTCCTCTGAAGAAAATCCTATCAAACGAAAAATGCCCCTTACAGCCCACAGACAAGGTCCTCCATGCGAGTCAACAGGAAGAATATTGTATCTTGACACAAAACCCCAATAGGATGAAATAATTTGGCAGCATATGTGTCCTCCAAAAATCGCCACACATTTTTGCAAAAGCAAGGAGAGCTCTGCTAGCAATGACCTAATTACTAGCATAAAAGCTGCGTATCTGACAAAGGGGAAGAAAGGACCCACTGCTTCATACATAATTTATTAAGATTTCCCACAGCATTCAGGTTAAGTCGCGGACCCAAGCACCTCTTTGTGATGTTAAATAAATCTGTGAGAAGTCAGCGGATCCCAGGGCGCGCCGAGGGCGCAGCGCTGCCCCCCGAGCGCTCCCGCCGGCC
>VXAD01009214.1:114324-148644 GCA_013399195.1 Dicrurus megarhynchus
CCGCGCGCGGCCCCGGGCGCGGCCCCGGCGCTGCCCGAGCGCCCGGACACGGAACCCGCGCTGCGCAAAGCAGCCCCGCGGCCACTCACCCGCCTGCCCGCCACAGATCGTGTGACATTTCTCATGTAAAAAAGGAAACGAGGTTCTGCGTGGGCTAGGATTCAAGCTGCTACAGCTCACCTACAAATACACTGAGACATTGCTTATTAAAAAGGCACCAGGAAGCGTGTCCTTCAAGGGCATCTCAGACTTCTCTGCGGTTCAGTAAAACACGGTTTTCATGTGCTTTTCAGATATGAAGTTGTTACTGCTAGTTGGTAGCTTAATAACAAATCAAATACACATCCTTTTAAGCTATGTTAAATTAGAACAAGAAATACCAGTTGGAAAAAATCTAAAAGATAAATGAATTTATGAAAGAAATCAATTTATGAAACTATTTTATAATCTCCTTTCAGAAATTATCTCTCTCCAAGGGTAAGGATGTAACAACGTGTTAATGGAGATGACCTAAAACCTCACAGAAGCACACTACTGAAACCCAAGAGACAGCAGAAATTAAGCCATGTTTCAGCTGTTTGTGTTTGTAGTCCATATTTTCACTTTAAAAAACAATTATCTATGTAACAGGTACTACAGGAATCTTCTAAAAAACTTTGACATAAAAGTCAGCTTCACAGAAACAGCACAATATTAAATCTTTTAAATACCCTAGAATGATTAAAGAATAGATCTCTGGACAGTGCAATCCATCTCAACAAAACAGGGCACAATAGAAGACATCTGAAAAGGTACAACGGTTCCTCACCTAGAGCAGAACAATGCCCTTCCCTGTGGTATGTTACATAAATTATGGAGTTATATGCTTATACAAGTGGATATAAGGATAGATAACTCATTAAAAAGATATATCCCGATATGCCTTCTTATAACCCTTCATTCTGCCTATAGTATTTTTTTTGATTTGCATGGGACAAGCAGACATGTAGTACCTCGTGGTTGGGATGAGATGAAATTAAAGGCACTGCAGGCCTGTGCATGCATGTGAGCAATTGCACCACATGTTACTTAAACACTACTAATTTCATTTCAGCTGTTTCCTCATACCTCCTTTTTCCAGACAGAGGAGGCAATAATCCACACTCAGAAAAGATGCTCTTTACCAGATAACCTTTTATCAAACATCTTCATGATCAAAATGATGTGTGACATGTCATCTGCTACTTTCAGGATAGTTTTGCACAAAATCCTCTCCAATTTCACCACTAAGGCTAACTGCAGAGATACTGTCACTTCAGCTGTTACGGTAAAACACTTTAAACCAAAGTTAAGTGGGCCGTTAGTCAAGGGTGTTCCAGGCTTTATGATTTTTTGCTATAAAGCTCCTATTAATTACAGTAATTGTTGACATCCTATGGTTTATGGTGTTTTATGATCCACTTGATTCCATTTCACAGCGACCAAGTTCATCCTCCCTCAACTATAAAAAATTGTCACAGTACTCTTAACAGGTCCCAAGTTTAGAACCTAGCTAGGCATTAGACCTAAAGCCATCTTACTTGATATCTTACTGATATACACCACTGTCCCATCCCTCAGAAAAGCAAACCAAAATGCTCCCAGTTGTTATTGTGAAATTCTCTCCATCCTAAAATTATTTACTTGAGCGTAAGTGTATATTCAAATAAATACAGACACGGCTCAACATCTTATAATNATAAATTGGCAAGTTGTTGCAACAGGAGTTGTAGCTTAAAACCAAATCAGGTTGCCCCAGTAATAGTTTTAAACTCGAAGAATAGCAAGTGTTCAGAAGTGGCAAGTGCCACACAGCGTGGAATGACTACTCTTTAAGTGTGCAAAGATGACACCAGAGAACCAAAGAAACTGAAACACTATGTACTTTAAAGCTAAATTCCATACTTAAAAGCGAAAAACTAAGCTTTGAGAAGTATAGTTAATTTTCTAGAACCCAAACCAGGTATATTAAAGATGGAAGGCTACATAATGTATTAATTTACACACACCATACTGCATTTTCTGCAACTCTGGAACACTAACTGTAGTTCTCACTGTGTGAAAACGTTCTTGCTACTCCTGGTACTGGTTAATCCTTTCTGAGTCTGGGAGTCACAATCTGAGCAAATTCACTGCTCTGTAGCCTGAAGTCCCACATTTATTTGCAGAACAAGCAGAAGCACAAATTCTTTAATGCTTTCTGCCAAGATGACAGCTGAGTGGGAGGGAAAAAGCTTTCCCTTCCTCATTCATAGTAATGCCCATTCTGTTATGATTTCATAAACATGGCAGCTTATGGTCTGTGTCTGTGTCACGTGCACTTGCCTCTGCAGCAAAATACAGTAATTAGTGAAATTCAGTTTAACAACCAGCATGCTTTGACCCTTCCCATATTGCATCTTCCAGTGGTGTTAAATCATTAGTATACAGCCAAACAGGTGAATATCTTCCCTCAAAACTGCTTTCTATGTGCAGTACTGGATTTTTCTAATAAAACTGATATCAACGAAACACTGGTTGAGAGAGAGAGGAAAAAAAAGGTCAGGCTCTCAGGAAAAAAGAAAGGAATTGTACAGGAAAAAGTCTTCTTTAGACTAGGTTTATTTTTGGCTAGTTATTTTGTATCTGGCAGATGGAACAAGATGGTTTTTTCGTTCTTTGAAAGAAACCATTACCAAGATAGGCTTAGCAATACCTGCAAGATATTACATAAACCCACCCTTTAAAATCTATTAGAAGACTCAAATCTCTGCATGAATCCATGTAAGCTATCAAATCCAAGGGACAGAAAATTATAGTATCGAAAGATACCTGTTCAGTTTCAAATAACTTCTATTATTTTGGACAAGATCACTGCAGTCTACTCAGCACAGCATTCTCAAACAGTCAGATGGGAATTTGGGTCCAGGATTGGAATTGGCAATATTTTTAATTCAATTTTTGATGTAATCTATGCACTAAGTGTTTCCCATTGCATTTATAAAAATCCCTTTTGAGACCAAATAAAATTGTCATTAAGTGTTACACCCCACTAGTAAGTAGTGCTAATTAGAATCTCTGCATAGATTAAGATCTAAATTTTTAAAAACAGAAGGTACATTACCCAAACTATCTATTTCCTTCATACAATCATGACTGTTATGAGAGGAAATGCAAGAGGTCTTCTGGTTTTAGATAGCTGGCTCATAAATGGGACAGTTCTCTCAACCTTTGCAACCTCACCCTCTGCAGCAATACTCTTCTCCCTAGAAGCTTTTATCTATTCAATATACTTAAAGTGATTGATATTTCATTATTAGTCATTGAACATGCACAGAACTACCTAACTCAGAGACCCTGGGCAGGGAGTGGTTGGATAATGAGCTGAATTCTCTCTCTGGTGCTAGACACTATGGTTTGCATTACTTGTAAATGTGAAAAAATAGTGCTGCTGAGATCTTGCCTTCAGAGCTTGCTAATGCAAGAATTAGGCATTGACTTGTACTTTTTTAAAAAGGCAGTACTTCACAGATTTCATTAACAAAATAAACTGAAGACATTTCACATCTGTTATACATAGACAAAAATTTCATCTCAACACGGGACTTGATGACGTATTTTAGCAGCTGCTGTAACCAAAGGTTGTCTTGTGCCTTTCAACTTTACATGGGAAAAAAAACCAATGAAGCTGAATATGCTCTTTGTTTCTTGTTTTCTTTAGTGCTGTCAAGGTACATTCACATCTCTCACTACCACACAAAAACCAGGTTTCCTCTGAGGCCTGTCCTTACCATGTGACCAGGACCAGTGAAAGTTTGTATACACAGACTTGAGAAAACTCCTAACTTGCTCCCATTGGCATTATATCACTGTTTTGGCCATTAAGAGCTGTAGCCCTACTTTCTCCATCAAAATTCTCTCAGAAATATTGCATATTATTCCCCCAACTATGGGAACTTCCAACTAGGAGCACTACAAAGGTCATCAGAAAAAGGTTTCCTGAGGATCAAGAACGTAAAGGACTGCCTTTCTCATGCAAATGAAGAAACAATTAAGAACTTTGTCATTGTTCACAATGCATCATCCCGAACACATGCAGTAGTCCTACAAAAACAGACAGGAATTTTCTGTACTGAGAACAGATTTTCTACCATACTAATGTACTAAATTCCACTTTTTTTTTTTCTTTCCAGAAAGTTGTGCTACCAGTTCCTGAACTTGAGAAGATTTTCCACAAGCAGTGACAAGGTCTGTCTTTCACAGGGGTCAATTAACTACTCCACAGACATGTAACATAAGCTAAATGAGAAAAGCAGAAAAATGCATGCTGTTTAGTTACTTCATAACTAAGTCAGAGGCAAAGAAATACATCACTTGCTCTTTAAATCCTTTACTATTTAATGCTCCCTACTGTTTGCCAATTCCTTACTTTTGTCCAGAAGTAGTCTGCTCTCTGGGGCATCTCCCACTCATACTTTCTTCCCTCTCACTAAATTTTTCCATCTGCATGAAACTTTCTTGCTTGAAATTAAAAACAAAAAAAATCAAGGAAAAATACTGCTTCCTTCCTCACATCTGTTAGCTCTAGTGTGGAGCCATGGCCCAATCTGCAATATTAGTCACATTTTCTCAAAGCAGTAAAAGCAATAATGAAGACAGTTTGTTTAGTAAACTGTTATTCCAATAAATTTCACCATCCACTCTTCTATCTCAGCTATATAATAAACACCACCTGACACAACTGTGTGTCACATTACCTATGATTTCCTCATCCTCTAATTAAGAACATCACACTGTCCTGGCATTATATCACTTCATTTCCTCTGCTGTAGCTCTTTCAGGCTTGTTAGGTAGTTTACTGTATCTGCATATTGTAATTTTCACTTCTTGCTTCATGGATGGTGCTTATTCAATTCGCTAAAGGGCTCGACCTTTAAAGAAATTCGGAAGCTGATTTTAGAGATGTGAGCTAGGAATCTTGTCATTTGTCTGTAAGGTGCAGAAAGTGAGTTCACAGCGATCAGATAAAGAGTTGACTTTCAAGTGTAGTTTACCCCACTGACTGGGCTGTGTTGGTATGTGCCAACCTGCTCACTCCAAAACCCCAGCAAAACAAAGGTGTATCCAGCACTTTTGAAAATGCAATTGCACCTTTTAGCCCATCTGTAATTCTGTTTCAGTAGTCTATTAACAGTATGGAAGGCTGAACGTCTCCAATATAAAAGCCCTTGGTTAGTATACCTCAGGGATTCTCTGGTGATTTTTTTTCAGAAGAAAAGTTATTTCTAGAGGACTTTTTTCATTAATACATACTTTTTCTATTTTCTCCATTTGGGCCATAGACTAGAAAAATATGTTTAAAGAAAGATAAAAAATGGTATATTTTCCCATGTTTCTTGGGAAGTGCTGGACTCTGGATCTGTCTGATGGCAGATCTGCACTGAGTACACACTTGGAACACCTGGAGTGGCCTGAGTTACAAGATAAAGCCCTATTTTGCTGCTTCTTCATACTCAGCATCAACCATAAGAAGTCACAGTACTCACATGACACTTGGATGACTGCACGTGCAAGTGGATGGTCAGATTCAGTTTCTTGTTACACTGTGGTTGACAGAGGTCCCTGCTAAAAGAGATGGATGCTACATGGTTATATAGGCTTTATAGTGCCCAGGAGCACATCCCAGAATTCTACACCACTCTGACAAATGGAAGCTCTATCAGTGGAATATTTACCTTTTTCTGCACAACCTTCCTTTCAGTCCTCCCTTTGTTTGGTTTGAACCAGATGTTCTTAATGCAAGAGCTGATTTCTTGTAAGCATTCTGACATTTTAGTAGTAATAAATCAGTTAGCTGAAGGTCATCTATTTAGCTAAAGGTCATCTACATGTTTTTTGCCAATGGTATTGAAAAGGAGAGAAAGTTAATTTTTGTGGAATCCTGGAAACAATGACCTTTTCCAGAAAATGTAGGTTAACCATGACCATTCTCCAAGTCTGCTAAGATTTAAAAAGTTCCAGCTAGAGACAAGTTTCTTAAAACCCACTGCATTAAGAAAGGCTGTGACAAGGTCTAAAAACACTAAGATCTTGCTAAGTCATGGCTGTGAGTTCTCTCACCATAATTATAATCTTTTAAACACTTAAAATTAAGGCTCAAGCTGTAGAGGCTCTTAGCTACAATAGGACAACTGTAGCAAATCAATCTAGAAAAACTATCATTTACAAGATAAAGTGTTGGCAAGGAATCTGAGGACACATATATCACCCTCAAAAATATAAAATATTCCACATTTCAGTATACAAAAGTATTTGCTAGGGAGTTTGAAGAAAGACGACAAATAAAAATGGCTTGTCGAGGAAGATTTATGCTGTATGGTTTAAGGAGTATAACTTAGCTGGTTTAGCAAAAGGTAGGCTGTTTTTTATCACTGTATACTGAAAGTATTTTTAGGTGTCACAAGTTTAAAGAGATCCGTCAGCACAGATCAGACAAACTGGAAATTAATTTCCCAACATTGCTGCGGTTAATCAAATTACAAAAGTTCAGTAGGAATTGAGCCCACAAGCTGAGACAAGGTATTTCAAAAATTACCAACTTTTACTGTTCTACAGCCTCTAATGTAAGGGTCACACTGGACAGTGTGGGATCCACTCCAGGACTAAAATACATGAAAGTTTACAATTCAGTTAATGCTGCAAGAATTTAATTCCTTGCAGTGTGCATACACTCATAAGGTCTTGCAACAATTGTAATCAAGTCTCACACCATCATGACTGGGCTGATTGCTTGGTAAGGTTAAGAAAGAAAATCCTCCAGCTCATTTCTTGGGACCAGTACAGAACTTCACCATTAATTGATTTCTGTGTATGCAGAGATGAGCTGATGTGGGAGGCAACACTCCTGCAGAAGGAAAAAAATTAACTCCATCTCAGCTGAAAACTAAGATGAGGACAAGAATGGACTTGTGCTCTCAGGTAGCACAACCCTCCAAGACACCTGGCCAACACACAGTTTTTCAGCTCACTGCCATATTAATCATTGTGAATAATGATTCATGTCATATTTTTTCAGTTAGCTTTTGTTTCGGAAGCATTCTTACTCTCTTCAGCTTATTTATTCACCATAAAAATATGTCATTGGATGATTTGGGTCTCACTCCCCTAGGGAATTGGTGTTACACAAGACTCTAGGCAATAGTGGCATACTGATTTTTCCCCTCCTCTTCTGGCACACAGTTTAGTCAGTTTACTGAAAGTTAAAAATATACAGCCTCAATTCAACATATGTGTTGCTGGTGTCGGTGCTAGGAGTTACATTTTTCTTTTGGGGTTTTGAATGAAGAACATCTTCAAATCTTAATTTCAGTAACACTAGTGAGGTAGAAAAAACTTTTTTCCTTTCACTGGAGAGGGAATTGTTTTTATAAAAGTCTCAGAAACCTATAATATGATATATTCTCCTAATAATGAAGGTCCAGCTTACTGAATAGCCCACAGGCAATAAAAATTCAAGCATAAGCTGCTCTGCCCAGTATTCAAGCAGCATGAATACTTCTTTAAAATTGATCTACCTGCGGAGTAGAAAAGGAGTACAAATTTGAAATTTTCATTATATTTCTAGACAAGCTGCTTCCAGCACCAAGCTCTACACATGTAGCAACAGTGCCCTATGATCCATATTTTTAGGAGTCACACAAAATTGGCCTTTCTTTGGGCCATTCATCATCTTGGAAATGACCATGCCTCTTCAAAGTAACAAAACCAGCATCTGAGACAGCTACTGCTGAAAATTTACCACTACCCAAGTCACTTCAGTAAAGTACTAGGAAAAAGCAGTTGAAGAAAAGGGCTGATATCCAAGCCCAGAATACATAAAGCATCAGTGGAGTAATAGAGCAGAAAAAAATACATTTAAGTCTGTCAAAAACTCAGAAGGCAGGAATTCCTTGATCTAGGTAGAATACATATTTCAGTGCCAGCTTCTCCTCCCAGCTTTACTCCAAGGTCACCAGCTTCTCAACCAAAATACCTAAATTGCATGCACTAAATCTGAACTAAACAAACCCAAGATAAAATTGCATTATTAAATATATAATGTTGCAACTCTATAGAAACACTCAGGTTAAGATGTAACAATTTAAAAAACTAGGATTACTGGTGTACTTTGCATCTTAGATTCCAATCCCTATAGACACAGGAAGGGAAAATTTTAATTAATCACGATACTTATAAAAGCTCTCCATCAGTAAGTGTACTAGAAGAATACTTTTTCTCCTAACATGTAACCCAAATACTTCAATCTTAAATGAAAATATTGTGGTTTCAAAATTCTCCAGTGCAAGTCAGCTAGAACACTAGCCCTTAGTCATATTTAACACAAATGTTCCTTCTCAGCATGGCTTTGCATTTCATTGATCCATTACTCTTTTATAAATGTATTTATTTCTAATCAAGTACTGAATCCCTTGCCGGAAGTAATTTTTAATGTTTTAATGTTAAAACTCAAACTATTCAAGTTTAAAGTTTGCCTGGCAAACCCAAGTAAACTGAGCAATCCCAAGTAAACTCTGGCAAACAAACACAATACATTCTTTCTACACAAACAAAAATTCCAAATAGAGTAGTCTTGCAGGGAAACTTAATGCCTGAAAATTAAGGTAAGCTGAGAGCTCAAGAATTTTAAGTATTTCCCACAACATTGAAGGAGTTAATTTTGCAAGCTAATTACCCCAGGTGGCAAGAGAAAGGCAGAAATCTTCACAGTAGGTAATACTTGTTCTAACAAGGAGGAAACAATAGGAGAGATCCCATGCCATTGACAAAATCCCTTCTGTCACTTGAACAGAAAACCAAAGTCCTTCTCCAGAAACACAAGAGGCAGTAATTGAAATTTTCTTATTCAAGACTATGACTGAGCTGTTCTCCAGTCTCACTTCTTTATTTTTCTGCTTTATTTGATTTTTTTTGCTCCATCTTGTGACCAGACACTTGGGAATTTTGTGCAACACTCACGTCGTGGCACTTATTCATCATGTTATCACAGACAGGTGTGACTAAAGTCATCTGGATGAGTGACTCGACCAGAACTGCCTCTGTGTGCCCAGATGTGCACCCACCATGCAAAAGGGTGGGACAGTGTGACAGGACACAGCCACTCCACCCTGTCCAAGCAATTAGAGGAAAGGCTGGAGTCACAGCATGACTTCACTGAGTGATCTACAAGAGCAGGGGTATTCTAATCTACACCCGGCTGATACTTTTCCTGGTGTTCTCATATTTACTATTTTTTGCCCTTCCTTTTCCAAAGAGCAAATGCTGGGAAGTGATGGTAGTGAGGCTCATGACAGCCTTATTGCCCAGTCCAACTGCCTGGTAGTGTTCTGCACTGTGGGCTATGAGCAGCAGAATTGCTTTAGCACAAAAATTGTGTCTTTTAAAGGATTTGAGGTTTCCACAACATAAAGCAATTCTGAAGCTTATGGGGCTTCTAGAGAAGAGAAGCCAATATAATTTTATTTAGAACTTAGAAAATGCAGAATGGAGACAAGAATGATGAAAAGCACTATCCATCCATGTTCAGAAATGGTACAGTAAACTTAAAGGAATACAAACTGAATAAAATAGACAATTCCTGTTCAAACAGTGAACCAGGTGGCAAACTGCCCACATAAACAATCACTTGGCATTTTAAAGAACTCCATCTCTTGTATGTCACTGGTCAGAAAATTTTAAAACAATAGACCCTGGCTAAGGAAGGAAGTAACAGATAAGTACATTCCAAAGCTCCCTATATTCAGAGCAGTTGACTTTTAAGACAAGAGTTAATATATCAACAGAGAGCAAAAGTAAAACAGCCATGGCAGCACCTGTACCTTGAAGGTAGACACATCTTTTCAGCATTTTCCTGAATAAGTTAAAACATTCTAAACCACCTGAGACTTCTAAATTAAAAAACAGTAAATTACAACCAGGCTTTGTCATTACAGCTAGTTTCAGGTCTTCCTTGCTGCACGCATACCAGACTGTCACATGGACTCTTCAGTAGCTTTACATCATTCTGGGCACTATTTCACTTGTGAAGAAAAAAGACCTGGACATCTTGCTCACAAGTAAAATTGAGAGAGTGATTTGGAACAGTATAAAGACAGTCATGTACAGACAACTACTCTTTCATGGAAACAAAGCAATACACAAATCCACTGGTTTTAGAGGAAGACAAGCTCTCTTTCTCCATTCAATTAATTCTTTTCAGCTTCCAGCACTTGAAACATTTTTTCGGGAAAAGCTTTATGAATCAAGTCTAGTTCTCAAGGTCTTAATGACATTTAGACACTTAATTAGCAAGCCATCACTTGGACTGGCATCTAAACCTTTTGTCAGGGACCTAATACCATGCCAATTCAAACATCCCATTAGTCTTATATTAACTAAAAAGAAGTCCCATAATATTCTGACTACTTGATTGAACTGGCATGCATTAACACAACAGTGGAATGAATCCAACTGAATGCAAGGATATAGATTTACAGTGCATACATGTTAAATTAACAAAGATATTCTAGGACAAAAATATAATAACCATATATGCGTATGAACTAGTAGTCAGGCATGCTTTGTGCTTCCTAGTACCCTGATGAAATGTCAGAGACATTCAAGTGAAAAAAAGGAAAAAAAAAGCAAAAAGATTGACCTAATTAAAATTGTTCCATTGATTCCAAGCTATGCCCTGCTCTTAAAACTTTCTAGAGCTCATTCTGAACCATATTTAGACACTTACACATGTGAATTAAATATCATTATTCTATGTTGTCATTTCTCCCCCAAGACATGTTCAGTACATCAGATTTTTAAAAAGTCATTAACATATATAATCATACATATAAAAAAATAAGCTATATTTGGAACCAAAGAAAAATTACAGTAGCAAGTGCCCTTTTTCATCTCGTATTTCTAATTAAGACCTGTAGTTTTCACTAAAATAACAAAACAATAACAAATATAGAAAAATGCTAGCGCAAATGCTAGAAATCATTTGCATGCATTCCTTGCTTTTGTGGAAACTCCACTAGACTGAGCTAAAATTATAGTCCTATACAATGAAATGCTTGTAGTTGAACAATTTGAATACTGTGGAACAAAATCCTAATAGAGTAATTCCACTGAAATACAGGGGAGAAGCAAGACTGGTACCAAGAACGATTAAAGAATCATGTATGTAAGGAAATTGGGAAGTATTCAGGTGTCTTTAATTCTGGTATTTATAAAGTCTGTAAACAAATATTTTAGTATATAACTAAAGACGGTAACTGTCTTATTAAAAAAAATCAATTTAGCTCTATGTTAAAAAAGCAACTGTGTGGAAGGATATATGGTCATATATTGGATTCTGCTAACCTTGGAATCTCATGTACCTCAGCACTGCCCGCTGACACCATCTTCTCAGCATTGACAGGTGACAATTGTAGCATCAGGGTTACTGGCACTGAAGCTTTTACTCCAAATGTGCTGACAAATAGGCTTTTGATGCCAGAAGCAAGTAAATTGTAACATAATTTCAGCTTTTTTTTTTTTTTATTAGTCTACATCCTAGCATATAGCAGGTGCTATATAGCAATTATTTTTGTTGTACAGCACCTGCCAACAGCCAACAATTTTACCCAAACTCCATTCCACATCCAAGTCTTTCATGACTAATACAGAGTAATCAAGAAGACTTTACTTGAGCCCTTGGATTGCAAATTCTGTGGGAAACAGATTAGAAAGAGCAGAGATCTTAAATGTAGATCTTTCTGAGCAGAAAATACAGACGTTGCAAACAATCTCAATGAGAGGAGGCAGGCATTTAACTCCAAAAATCCCATTATTCAAGGCGTATACAGCTTTTTCTTTGAAGAATGTCTAACTGAAATACCTGTATCTCTCCCTCCACAACATAGCTGAATTCTAAAAGACAGAACCAAAAAACCCAAAACCCACCAAAATAAAAAGTATTGAGGAGTTCAAGACGACTTTGGTCTTGTATCCCTTCTACTATAGTAGAAGCACAGCTACTTAGCCCTTTACGACCTGTGCTTTGCACATCATAAATGGGAATTTTTCACTCAAAGAATTCCTAAACATGAGGATAAGAGACACTCTTTCCTTCAGGCATGCATTAGGGGCACTGGAAGGGCATTGGTGCAGGCCTGAAAGTACAAACTTTTCTTTCAGAATGAAAGCTGATTTCCCTTTGTCATGAAAATGAAGTGTCTACTTATGTACTTGAAGCTTTTATTGAACAGCAAAATGGTTAAGATGGCCAGCATTTTCACTGAAATAAGCAAGTTGCTACAGAATACTAAAATTTCAAACCAGGAACTACATAAGCTATGGGAAAAGTATTTTTTACTAAATAGACAAGAGTAGTGCAAAGGTCACCCACTTGGACCCTTAAAAGACAATACGTGGCCTTCTGACAATGTTTCAAAGCGTTGGGCACTGGAACTCACCATTTAATTGCATGAAAAAGCTAAGAAATGAAGGCATGCCAAATTTCTGGTCCTACAAGAAAAGCTTAAGTTTTTTTCAATAGCTAAGACCAACATGACCAACCATCAAGATCAATATTACCAAAAGACTTTGCCACACAAAAAAATACTTTCAATTGTATTTTCAAAACACATCAAATATCAGGACGGTGTTTTGGAAATAAGTAACCATGGAAAAGACATATGAAATCTGAGCAGCACTAACCAAGACGGAGAGTAGCAGTACGACACTAAGATGTCAGCAACTTGAGACAAAGTGGAAGTTCTTTGCAAGACTTGCATCTGAATTTAGAACTACAAAGACAGCACTACTATGACCTGTGTCCAAGAAGAGCAGCTGAGGAACTCAGTATTTTTATTCGGACACTGTACACACAATATACAACTTAATAAAATTAAGAGCTTGTTTGATCAAACTACTTCACTCCATTTCCAAAAGTAATGCCTTGTTTCATAGTTTGATGAAGCTTAGCCTGTTCCAAAGGATGTCAGACTTAAAAAAGCAATGGAGGTAACTGTTGATGACTGAAATGACAATCAACACTGCTGTAGTCAAAAACTGTTGCACCATCCAACAACTGCTTTACAGATGGTTAAAGCAGGCAAGAAATGGATTGCATTACTAAACTAGATCAAAGAAATTAGGCAACTTTTACTTCACTGCTTTTTTAATAAAGAGGCACTTAAAATGTTTCAATTATCAATGATAATGGAATGTTTCAATGTTTCCATTAGAAGTAAAATGAAAATAAAAGCTCTTGCTACAATACATTAGTAGAAGAAACCTTGACCATCTATGAGGATAACAAGTAGCATGACTGCTTCTTGTAGAACATGAACATATCTACTCAAATTCTTATATCAAAGCCTCACAAAACATTCTTCCTATAGCTAGGGAATTACAGGACAGACCTGTTACCATGTCTGTTTCCAAACAAAGTTGTTTTTTTTTTTAAAAAAGAGTCTATGTAGCAATGGGGGAAAATGTTGGAAAATTCTTTTAACCTTAAAACAATAGCATTTGATCCCTATCCATGACTAATGCTTAGTTTTGTACCATATAGTGCTTAGTTAATAATATAACTTTCCCAATAACTTTTCTAAATAATTGTTTTAATTAACTTTTCTAATTTATTGTTTTAATTAATCATAAGCAGTGTGTATTTCTGCTCTGTCATCTGTCACTGTAGCCAGCACTTAGCAAGGTTTGTCACAGCCTGCTATTGTGGGAACACCGTTTGGGAGAATTACTGAAACTTTGTTAAACCAACTCCAATCAACTTTGATATGCTTCAGTGATCCCAGACCTAAGAGGAGGTTAACAAAGCCTGGGAGAGAGATCTATTGCTGAAACTGGACACAAGGAATGCAGAATTTATGGACCACAAGGACATTTTGCAGAACCCTGAAATAAGAAAGTAACAAAGACAATTCAGCAATTGTATTGAAACCCTCTCTATCTGGGATAAAGATAACAAAAGGAGTGAAAATGTGGCGTTATTAGGATGAGAAGCAAGAAATCAATAACCAATAGAAGATGGAATACTAATTAATGAAGCTAATTACCCAATTTATAGACAATTAACACTAATTCCTTTGTTTGCTATAATGCATAGTGAAAAGTTCTGACAGTGGGTGTGGATGTTGGGTGGAGCTATCCCCATGCACTCAGCAAATGGAGTAAGGTCGACTTCCTAACCTAACAAACTGGTTGGAGAGTTTATTTCAGTGTTGTGTCTGAAAGAAAAAACATTTCTAAAAAAAAAAATTTCAAACTAAAGGAGTGTATTCTCAAAGCTACTAAATTCCAGTGCCCCAAAGTAGGTACCAACATGGTAGATTTCTCTCCCATTCCATCTTACATATGCTCCCAAACATAGTCAAAGACAGGTTCATTAATGCTAACTATGCAGCAGGACTTTCCAAAACGTACGTTCAGCATATAAATAGTTTGTACATTAAAAAATAGTACATACTATCTCCTAAAAAAATATTATCCTCTTGCATAACAAAGACCCTGCATACCTGTGAAAAAAGCCATTTTGACAGGCAGTCCTCTTGTAATAGCATATACTACTGCTTTTTAAGAGACTGTATAAGCTTGATCTTCAGGTCTGTGCTGGAAGCAATAACTAAACCTTCTTCTCCTTGCAAACAAAACCACTGAAATACAGGTCCAGTTATAAACTCTCCTCAATTTTACCTCTCTCTGCAGCACACACTTTTTTGTAGTTGTGTGTTGTAATTAAGAGAAACCAAAGAGTGGCATGAAAAGCAGTATTACTTTCATCAAACTCTCCTGGCAAATGAATAATTTCTGAGAACAGAGATCAGTTTCAAGCAAGAACTTTCTATGCACACTGAGAAACAGCTACCTATAACAATCAGGAAAATCACCTTTACAATGTCTTGTCTAATGAATTGTAAGTAGAAAAGAGTCTACAACTCTATCCCAATGGAGAAGGACAGAAATTTATCACAAAACTACTTTAAAAAATTTTAAGTATAAAACCCAAAAGCAAGAAACACTTGTCACAACAAAAATCTCTGCACACTACATGCCGTGTTTCTTTGTTTTTAATAACACACCGGAATTTCCATGACATTCCACACAAAGCCACATGATATACAACGAGCAGATTTGACAAATTCCTTATAATAATTCTGATGTAGTAACAGTTTGCTCCTATCTCTCTGAAGTTTATTCTGTTTCCCCAAGGATAACACAAGCAGTAACATGGGATTTAGATTCATTCTGTATATATCTGAACATGAAGTCTGTGACCAAAGATAGTCACACAACTTTTGCACAAAAACGTCTTGCAAAGACACTGAAGGGTAATTTCCACTGAAGTTACAGGGATACATTTAATGTTACAGTACTTTTTATTTTCACCTCTGTGTTTGAACCTCATTTCTTACTTATATAACCAGTCTATATTATATTTTTATTCACAGTCTTACTCTTCCATATTCCCAAAACCAGTTGCAAAATAATACACACTAAAAACACAAACCCCAAAACCAAACAATTCACACATTAGGAGACAAACCAAAATAAGGAGCAGGAATCCACTTCAGCATATACAGTGACGGCTGTAAGTTCTATCCTGACATGCTTACTCAGGCATTCAAGTAATTTTTGTAGAATTAAAGAATCATTTAGATTGGAAAAGACCTTCAAGATCACCAACACCAGTAACACTGCCAAGCCATCACTAAACGATGTCCCTAAGTACCACAACTACATGTCTTTTAGGTACCTCCAGGAACTCAGAAATTATAACTTTTTTTACCACTTTGTGATATTCCGTTACTTCCCTTGGCAGCCTGTTCCAATGCTGGACGACCCTTTTGGTGAAGAAATTGTCCTTGATATTCAACCTAGTCTCACCTCACCCATTGATCCAGCCTGTTCTGATCCCTCTGCAGATCTTTCCTGCTCTTTGGCAGATCAACACTCTTACCCAACTTAGTGTTGTCGGCAGACTGACTGAGGGAACACTCCATTAAACTGGACTGGCCCCAACATTGGACCCTGGGGAACACCTCTGGTACCCAGCCACCAGCTGGATCCAACCCCACCACTCATTCACCACCACTCCCTGGGTCCAGATGTCCAGACAGTTTTTCACCCAGTGACACTGCACCTGTCCATGCCATGAGCAGCCAGTTTCTCCAGGAGAATGCTGTGGGAGACAGTGCCAAAGGCTTTACTAGAGTCCAGGCAGATAATATCCGCAGCATTTCCCTCATCCACCAAGCAGACCACATTGTCACAGAAGACCAGGCCGGTCAAACTGGACCTGCCTTTCATAAATCCACAGCAGCTGGGCCTGATTCCCCTAATAATCCTGCACTTGACCCAGGATGGCATTCAGCACAATCTGCTCCATGGCCTGCCCTGGCACTGAGGTCAGGTTGGCAGACCTGAATCAGAAGTCACCTCACTACCTACACAGAGTCCACAAGCCACAAACTCCAGTACAGTCTGAAACAGAACAAGCCAGCGGAGGCTCGAGGGAAGTGCTTCTCATTGACCAACTGAATTTCAACTTACAGTATGCAAATAAATTTAAATCTTACTCCAAGAAATAGCAAAGTACAACCAAGTAATATATCGAATTTTATGACTTACTTCACTTAAAGTGAGAGAACAGTGAGACAAAATAGACTTATCTGACTAATACAACTAAAGTTCTGTTAAAAATGTGTTAAATCAGGATTTATAACACTATTCTATAAGAAAAAATCTTGCTTAGTTCTAAAGAGATTCTTGGCTGAGGTCCTTTAAATAGAAGAACCGCAGCAATGTGGACTCTCCATAGCAGGGGTTTCAGAGAAGAGAAAAAGCTCATGTGATCCTGAGAAACTTTTTCCAGTAATAAAGGGAGAGCCAACTCACACAATTTATGCTTTCATGATTTCTTTGCACTCTTGTCACACAACAATGAGAAGTCCTAGTTTCCTTCCAGTTCCCTCCACATGCCAGTTACTACAAAAAAAGGCCAATCTACTAACAGCCAAACTCAGCTTTGTGAAACTCAGCACCTTTCAGAATCTATTTAAAGCAGCCAACAATCATACCATTAACAGCACAAATAAGAGCTTTTTATTGATATCTGATTTCCAGAAAAATAAGCAACTTTCACTCCAAGAATTTAACCTATATGTGAAAAGCTAAGTCTTAAGTAATGTTTGACTATGTCATCAGAATTCTATTATAGGGTAAGAATATAAAGTTCATATCTTAAAAAAAAAAATCACTGCATTAAGAGAGGCATCATTATACTATTTCACACAGTCTAAACTCTTTTTATTTTGAAAATAAAGTCTACATGATTAGGTCTCTTCTTCCACTACAGATTAATATTACAGATTAATATACAGATTAATATACAGATTAATATGCACACTTGAAGAGTAACACTACACTTATGAAAGCCATATCAAAATGCTATTGATACTTAAACTTCAATGTTTTAGTTTAACATTTCCATAGAGAAATCAAACTGCTTGTCCTCTAACACAACTGTACTTACTTATTCAGAAGATATTCTTGTCTACTGAATTTTATGTCTTATCTTCCGAAAATCCATGTGGAAGTAATGGCAAAATGAATTCTCTCTGATCTCAAAAAGCATTAAAGTTTTTAAAATTTCTTATTTCCACTAGCGATGACTAATATTTAATAAAGAACTACTGCTTTAAGACACAAATGAACCCAATTAATCTTTGGCAGTCAGTTCAGATTAGCATATACTATCTTAGTGACCATGACCAGCAAGCCATATCAGAGGTACTGTTACAGTAGCACATGCAGATACCAATCCAAACAAGTATTTATCTTTTTAACCTTTCTTCCAACCACCTACCTCTCCCCTCTCCTTCATTGACACATCCCTGTTAAACTGAGGTACAATATTGAGCAAATGCTCACTGCCCGGTAGCTTTATCACCCAGCTACAACTGATGTAACTCAATGCTACCTTTCAACTAAAACTGAATGGCAATCGTGCAACAACTCATGTTCTACAACAGCATACCATGGTTTGCTGTTGAAATAACCACCACAGTTATTTTTAACACTATTTTAACCAAAGTTATACTTGCAGTCATAATTCAGGTTGGTTAGGACCAAATCCCAAGTGTGAGGTATTGAAATATTTTAAGTTGGGTATGTTAATCTGAAGGGTGTCAAAGGTATGACTATGAGGTAAAAGCGGTTTTGCTTTGCCAATACTGATAAAAAATGGATGATGAAAATAATATGAGCTTGAACAGCAGACAGTTAGAAGATTCATTTAAAAATCAGTTACAACTATTTCCCAGCTGAGCTCACATACATTCATTCAGTATGTTTAATACATACATTTTTAAACTTAGAATGGAAATTTCCAAATATACTTCAGTGATGATAAAATAATCCTGATACACTTTTTTCTTTGAACATTCATAATATTGATAGTTCCATTAAAACATGAAATGTTAAAAAGTCTGTATTTTACTAGCCAAGTTTATTACGTACGTAATTTCAGTCATTAAATGATTGCTTATTCCATCAATGTCCTATAAGCTACTAAAACCATACTATGAAAACATGGTAATGTGATATAAAAAGACTACATATTGCTATCTAACATCGAAATTGTACTGAGACAACTCAAAGAACAATGAGGCACAATAAAAAACTCAAAGGATTCTTACACTGAGTTTCAGGTAAGTGTGAGAGAAGATCACAGAATTAACAGATTTCTACTGTACAACGTATAAAACAATTTCTAAGAAGTTGTAGAAGTAGAAACAAGATGCACACTATCCTAAATCAGTGCTGTGCTTTCAGTTCCCACTCACAGGATGTGTAAAGGTAGAAGGGACACAGTAGTTCATCTGGCCCCACCTCTCTATCCAAGCAGGGTCATCTCAGAGAACATTGCTCAGGATTGGGTCCAGGTTCTGGAATATCTCCAGTGAGGGAGACTCCACAGCCTCTCTGGGAAATCTCTCCCAGTGTGTGAACATCCGCACAGTAAAGAAGTTCTTCCTCATATTCTGACAGAGCCTCCTGTGAATCAGCTTCTGCCCGTTCCTCTTTTCCTATTAGTCAGCACCACGGAGAAGAGTCTGGCTCCACTCTCTTGACACCCTCCCTTCAGATACTTAAAGACACCGATAAGATTCCGAGGCTTTTCTTCCCCAGACTAAACAGGCCCTGATCCCTCAGCCTTTCCTCCATGGCATTTTATGCACGCGGCACAGTTCAGAATAGCTTGCTAATATTTCCAGAAGCATATATGCAACACCTGTGTGAATAATTCCATTTATTGTTACTGAGCTGCTTGAAACACACTAAAAAATTTAACTATTAAAAACCAATTCTACCTATTCTGCTTGTGCAGAAAGAAGGAATTTACAGAGTTTAGCCAAGATAAAATGAGCCAAAAAAAAATATTCTTTTTTAATTATGACAGGATTAAGGAAGATTTACTGTTAACTAAGCTTTTTAGTTTTAAATACAATGACAGAGAGGTATAACTGCCTTACTCTAGAGGTTATCTAAATAGAAAAGATTCTAGAAATAACCTAAAAGTATTTATGAAAAATAAATATAAATATATATTAAATATATCTATATTTTATATAGATATATATAAAATATAAAAATATAGATATAAAATATACATATTTGTGTATAAAGCATACACAAGGTACTGTAAATACAAAACACTGGTGTTTGTTAGGGCCAACAGCTACTGGTTTAGCATTAATACAAATCAAAACAGAATCAGAAACTCACTGCACACAGTGGCACAGCACACTGTTGATGGTATTTGTTGTACGTTCTAAAAAAACTGCACTTGTGATGGCAGTCACGTGGGCAATATTTTGTGCAACAGATGCCTAGGTACCAACACTTGACATACCTGAGCATGGGTTTCATTGCATGGGGGATATGCAAAAACAAGGCAGGCTGTAATACATGTTTTATGCTCAGCAGAGTTTCCTATTATATTTCTTAGAAATAAAAACTAATTCAATACCTATATCACCACATGGATGGTGATATAATTGTGATGGACAATTTTTTTTCTCCTTTATGCAACCAAGTATATGTACACTTTTCACTAAATACCGTACTTTTTTGACACCTAAAGCATCTGAGGAGAGCAAGTACTTGCAAGGCCTTTGTCAATGGAGAGAACTATGCTATAAATAGTCTTCACTGTAACTAAAGGAAAAAAACACATCAAGGAAGTTGAAGCTGAAGCATAACAATGGTCTCATGACGTTCACTTTAATGTTTCTTGAGTGCTTAGGATTGGATGAACACATCTGGCATAGAATTTTTTTCAAAGCCAGTATAAAAATGTAATATTACAGCACCTAGAGAGAAAAAAAGTCCAGTTTCTCTGCACTTCAAATAATTTTGCATTTCAAATAATGATCTAATCTCACTTAACTCTTGATGTAGTCTCAATTTACCAAATTGATAGCAGTACTCCCGAAACAAAGTTTTCAAACCTGCGCTTCTTCACCTGTACATAGAACTATCTCCTCTTGTTCAACCAGTAGCTGGTAGAAGCAAGTACATGAAAACAGATTCTGCAGAACC
This sequence comes from Dicrurus megarhynchus, assembly GCA_013399195.1. Lineage (NCBI taxonomy): Eukaryota > Metazoa > Chordata > Aves > Passeriformes > Dicruridae > Dicrurus > Dicrurus megarhynchus. The sequence continues at coordinate 134,965 of VXAD01009214.1, forward strand.
ACATTTTATTTTTTCAGAAAGTTAGAAGTTTCTGTGACAGCCTTACAAAAAGGTTTGTCTTCACAGCTCTACAGGTCAGCACCATTATATGGTTTATAGCTGGGTGGGACAAGCGAGGCAGCAGCAAACAAGTAAGTCAGATAGTTTAGTACACCTGCATCTTCATTTCTCTGCAGTTACTCAACGAAGTCTGATGTTTACAGAAATTGGAACTATTTTGCTATACATCCAGTCAATTCCGAAGCTGTGAATGGCCGCAAAAGCTAAAATTACTGAGGCTGTGTCACAGACACCTGTACACACCCACCCTTCATCACCGCAGGTCAGAGGGCACATAACAGAAGAAGCAAAGCCTCCTAACACAGAGTTTCGAGATAAATGACTCGTTTAATAGTGGAGTTTTTTAACTAAGGTTTGTGCAGATCAAGGCCTTTAAATATCTTTTCACAGGAGACAGCGGCTCAGCTCTTCCTAAGACACAGCCTTCGTATTCCAGTGGTATTCTAGCCATGGAGTACCTGAATGCTTTCACACTTATTTTGAAGAGCCAAACCACTAAGTGACGTCAAATTACATTGCGCTACGGCAAAATAAATAATAATAATAATAANGTCGTCCGGCACCCGGGACCGGTCACTGGGCGTCGGTCACTCGGGGTCAGTCACCTGCCGCGGGCCGGTCACTCAGGGTCAGCCACTCACGGTCAGCCACCTGCCGAGGATCGGTCATCCAGGGTCAGTCACCCCTGGAGGGTCAGTCACCCCTGGAGGGTCAGTCACCCGAAGTTCATCACCCTCACAGGGCTCGTCACCCTGTGGAGGGTCGGTCACTCAGGATCAGTCACCCGGGGTNCACGGGCTTTGAGTGACACGCACTGGACCGGGCGGGGGCAGCGCCCCGAGGGCTCATCCCGGTCCCGGCACTCACCTGTCAGCCTTCCTCTGCCCCCGCCAGCGCCGCCGCGGCTCCTCCGACGCCTCCGCCGGGCCGCCGAGCTGCGCCCCGACCCCGGGGCGGTGAGGGGCGGCGGGCAGACGCGCATACGGGGCAGCCCCACTCCCTGCTCACCGGCTCCCTGCCCCGGTTCCCCGGTTCCTCATCCCTGCCGCGGAGCTCCGGGGAACCCCCGACCGCCTCCTTCCNAGGGTCAGCCACTCACGGTCAGCCACCTGCCGAGGATCGGTCATCCAGGGTCAGTCACCCCTGGAGGGTCAGTCACCCCTGGAGGGTCAGTCACCCGAAGTTCATCACCCTCACAGGGCTCGTCACCCTGTGGAGGGTCGGTCACTCAGGATCAGTCACCCGGGGTCGGTCACCCTCGAAGGGTTGGTAAACCCTGGAGGGCCGGTCAGTCACCCCGGACCGGTCACTCAGGGTCAGTCTCCTGAGGCTGCGGCTGCGCTGCCCTGGCAAAGGAGGTGGGCGACGTGGCACGGTCCGAGTGGCGGGCAGTGAGAGCCCGAGGTTGCCGAGGGGTCGCAGCAAACACTGCTGAGGGGTGGGTGCGAACAGCTCTCAGGTGTAGGAGGGACGGGATGCCGGCGGAAAGCTTAGAGTGCTTTGGACTCTTATGATGTGTTTCTTGAGACCCTCACCCAGCAGGCAGTCGGGCAGTTTCCCTTTTAAAGATCACAGAATCACGGGATGGGCCAAGTTGGAAGGCACCACAGTGGTTTATCTGTCCAACCTCCCTGCTCAAGCAGAGTCACCTGAGTGGCACAGTATTGTGTCTAGACAGCTCTGGAGTATCTCCAGTGAGGGACACTCCATAACCTCTCTGGGCAGCCTGTCACTGCTCACACGTGGATACCATCTTCTCTGTCAGCCCCTGTTTGTTCCTGCACTCAGTGAGCTTTTCCACGAGTGGTTCGGCTTCACAATGGACAAGGTCAGCCTCTCCAATCTTTCCCTCTCAAGCTGGGCTGTGTCATGGCCTGGGTTGGCAGTGATGCTTTGGTGGCCACCTCCCAAATGTGAGGATGGGTTCTGTGCCACAACCAGTAGTTCCACAGTTTGGTAGCTGAGGTCTCTCATCACTTGTGCCTCAACATCACCTAGTTTGGATGACTTTCTTCACTTCCAGGTGAAATATTTGCACAGCCTGTATTTCTTCCCTATTTAGGCTCATATTTCCTGTAAAGTTACTTCAAATTGACGTAGATCCTGTCCTCCTCAGTGGGAGGCACATGTGATGTCATGGATCCCCAGCACCCCCAAATGCAGCCTGGGGCAGACAGGCTTCTCTGTGCTAGCTTTCCCGTCCCTGACAACCCCCTCCCACCCCCTCCCCCAGTTAAGACTTTTGTTTTTAACCCATCTCACAAGTTTTGTAACTACCTTCTTTGTTTTGATGTATGTAAAGACCTTTTCACTACCAGTTTGAGCATCCTTTGCAAAGGTGTTTTTCAGATTCTTTACTAGTCCTCATTTCCTGCCTTGATGTGACCTGCAGTGTTTTTCTGTTCTCTTTATTTCAATCTAGACAAGTTCTGCCCCCTCATTATCAAAGAAATTTCCTTGGACGGGGATCATACTAGAGCCTGTCACAAGCGGCTGTCAAACTACAAGTGTTTGTGAGTGTTAAGCACATATTTAGGAAAGCTGGTACATACTGATGAATAGATGTGTCTGTGCATTTTAAGTTTTTTTATTGTTTGTTCTGCTTAATCTAGCTATGAAATTTTCCTGGGATTCAAATATAATTTTTAATTGCAATTTCTGTCATTGCTGGGTCATGATTATCCCTTTTTCAAGTGTCATAAAATTGTATCCTACAAACTATGATCACAAATAGCTAAATACAAGCTGATACAAATTTGACCAATATTATGAAAACTGGCACAGTTAAATATATGGAAGAAATTCTTTACAATGAGGGTGTTGAGGCACTGGCACAGGTTGCTCGGAGAAGCTGTGGCCATTACATCCCTGGAAGTGTTCAAAGCTAGGTCCAGACTGGATGGGACTTTGAGGCACCTGGTCTAATGGGATGTGCCCCATTACAGGGGATTTGGAACTGGATGATCTTTATAAGATCCCTTCCAAACCATTCAATGGTTCTGTGATTCAGCTGTTCCAAATGGTATCTTTTACAGAGTCATATGATGTATCACACTGATTATGGCTTTTTGAAAGACAATACTTCTTGGTAATATTTTTGTAAGTGGAATCACCCTTAGTTTTGCTAGCATAGTGCCTAAAATTTGAAGGAGGAGAATCATAATAATTTTGTATTCTAAGGAGTTTGGATTAAATCAAAGAATGTTCAGCTGTGTGATGGTCTAAATACAGACAATTTGAAATGTATCTGTGGTACACACAATAACCTTCCACTTCATAAAAAGAGAGGAACCTTCATTTCTTGAATCCAATTTATGAGAATCTGTCTTCAAACAGATTTCCTCCTGACTAACATAGTAGCCCTCTATACTGGAGTAACTGTATCAGTGGACAAGGAAAACCTATGGATGTCATCTAACTGGGCTTTGGTAAAACTCGTGGTACAGTCCCCCACAACATTCTTGTGTCTAAATTGGAGAGATTTGATTTGATTGTAGGATGGAGAAGGAAGTGCCTGGGTGGCCACATCCCAAGAGTCAAGTGGAAACCAGTAATGAGTGGTGGTCTCTCAAGAGACTAATACTATTTAGTAGCTTTACCAGTGACATAGACAGCAGGAGTGAGTACACTCTCAGCAAGCTGACAGATGACACCAAACTGAGTGATGAAGTTGACGTGCTTGAGAGAAGGGATGTCACCTGGGAAGATCTTGATAGGCTTGAGGAGTGGTCCTATGTGGCCCTTATGAAGTTGAACAAGACCAAGTCCAAGGTCCTGCACCTCGGTTGGGGAAATCACAACTATTAACACAGGCAGGGGAATGAATGGATTGAGAGCAGAGAGAAAGGACTTGGGGGTACTGGTAGATGACAAATTGGGCATGAGTTAGCCATGGGCACTGGCAGCCTAGAAAGCCAAATGTGCACATCCAAAACTCTGTGGGCAGCAGAGGAGGGAGAGGACTCTGCCCCTCTGCCCCGCTCTGCTGAGACCCCACCTGCAGAGCTGCCTCCAGATCTGGGGTCCCAGCACAGGAAGGACATGGAGCTGTTGGAGCGAGCCCAGAGAAGGGCCAGCGAGCTGGTCAGAGGGCTGGAGCACCTCTCTTATGATGAAAGGCTGAGGGAGGTGAGGTTGTTCAGCCTGGAGGGACCTTATCCAAACAAATGTAGGAAAATGAAACTACAGCAGTAGTCATCCAAGATTTACAGTCCCTTGGTTTCTTGAGGTAATAAAGTGAACATATGCATTTGTCTATGAGCTGCACCTTTGTGCTGAAGTGCAGCACAGGACTGTTGCCACAGGTGAAAAATAGGGAATGTATCTGCCCCAGCAGTGTGAGCCAGCTCACAGGTATGCTGAGAGCCCTCCAAGCAGCTGCTGCAGAGCTTTTGCAGCTATAGCTCCTCCCTGGCCCCTGTGGCTGAACACCTGTAGCTGAACTGCTAGAGAAGAAAGAAACTTTGGCTAATACACCATCTGTCTTATGAAAAGGGAGAGTAAGGCACTCTCAAGCTAACCTGACTCACAGGGGACAAAGACATACAAGAGAGGTAGAAAAACAATAACTAGTTAGGATTCTCAAGGGACCTGGCTGTAACTGCTCTAAATTGTGGCATAAGGAAGCATATGCCATTAGAAATCAGTAGGAATTTGCCCTAGCTATGACCTTTCCTTTCCCTCCCATTGTGCCTTCTGCTGCTGAGTACCTGTTCCAGAAGTAAACACAGGATTTGCCTGTGTGCTGGATAGGGAATTCACTGAATGAAGGTGAATGGTATACTGTGGTAGCATAAAAGTTGTGGGCTAGAATATGTTTCTCAAAATAGCCTGTGAAACATTCTGCTTTCTTGTCTTTTCAGCTTGCTGGCTAGTCACTCAACTGATGTAACCTCCTGCAGTTTAGTTTTTAAGACAATGTTCAGATGCTGATCAGACTAATATTCCATTGCACTTAAATGTTTGATACATGTACGTAAGTGAATTTCTGCCCTCAAACAGTAAACATAAGAACATATGCCAGAAAAAGCCCAGAACCTACTGAACAATAAAAAGTGACAGCAGCTCTAATTCAGTAATTTGACAGTTGAACAAGATGATCATACTGAAAATTCACTCTGAAAAGTTATAGTCTGTTCCAAGGGGAATTTGCCAACCAAGAAAAGTTCTCTAGCTATTGGCCCATATCTTCAGATGTTTGTTGTAAGATGGATGTTTTCAGAAGTGCTTTCATGGGGGCACTTCTATGGCTGACTGTGAAAAGCTTTTCTGTAGGACTACATTTTAAATAAAGGCATGAAAAATGTTGATGTTGTTAACTATAATACTAAATAGAACGATATTCTCCACACTATGGCGAATATAATTACTGGAGGAAAGCATTTCTAACAACTGGCAGTTTGCTATATGGTGGATTTAAACAACATTTTGTAGGAGCCATTTTGGCAACATTTATCTTTCGGGACAAAGGCCGATCTGGAGAACCCTGGGTAAGTAAAAGCATAGACAGAGAAGTTTAGATAGTAGTTTTACAGACGTTGGCTACTGAGGGACTACCCTTCTGTATTTATGTATTGCCAATCACATAGAAAATTCACCCTTAAGAAGAATGACTTCCCTTTTTTTTGTGTTTAGTTTGAGCAATTAATATTTTGATATCAAAAGGTCACTCATTAATGTACTTCGTTTTGTGCTACACAACAGTAATTTGTTTACTGGAGGTAATTTCAATGAAGAGAAAGAAACAGGAAAGCACGAACCCACAGTACCTTATGTCTTGGGTTCCAACATGTAACGGAGGAAAAACTAAGAGATGATTTTCAAGATAAATAGTCATAAACTTGGATATTCTGTAATCCCAGAATCCTAAATGTATAATTAGAACTGTAAAGCTTGTTATTTTTTTTATAATTTTATTTTTGGTGTAGTTAAATATCAATGCATTGGCTGATTAGATCAGAAAATTTGAAGCAATGAAGCATGTGGTGGGTAGTCTGGTTCATATTAAGGTTCACATTTCTAAGAGAAAACAAAGGAAAAAATAAAAACACTAATGTCAGAAAAGAAATCCCAACTCGAGATCACAGGATCAAAAGTGGCTCTTTAAGCCACATTATTTTTAGTTAACCTTATCCTGCCAGTGTAAAGGAAAGGGATAGTTAAATGGAATATGTCCAAGTTTCCTGTGCTGGAACTGAAACGGGAAAGAAAGTTAGATATGAGGGTCTTGAATATTCATGAAAAATGGCTTTGAGTTTAGTCCAGAGAATGAGTCATTTTGAGTTATGCTCAAGTCCTGACATCAGAAGAGGTCTGAACTTGCACCCTGAATCTTCAGCTTTCTAAAAGAAGGGTGTTTTTTTCCGTGAAAGACAGATGTCTGCATCTTTAAACAACATTGTTGGCTCCCTTGGGAGATAGAAGGGATAGAGACATCCTAAAGGTGAAGTTCATTTGATGTGTTTTGCTTACCCAAGTCTGTTAAGCCTAGATTTTCAAATAGTTCTTGCTCTACAACAAGAGGTGTCATTAGGCAAAGAGACAGAGTAAAAAATTTTCTCTTGGATTACTCAAACGAACTGAAAAGGGTAGAGAAGCTGGTATCTGACAGATGGGCAAGGAAAGCTCTTGAGGAAAGTTTTAGATAAAAGTCTGCTATAGCTACCAAAGGTCAGGACACAAGTGGCAGAATCTTTGGAGAAACTAGAATCCAGTCATTGCATCTATAACATTGCCCATGATAAATAGGAGAATTACATATGGTGACCCAAGCTACTCTAATAAGAATAGACGGGCAGCCATCTGCACGATAATATTCCAGCATAGAGCAAACAGTAATGGCAAACACTTTACAGTGAAGACACTAAAACTGAACTTATAAAATAAAAGTGGATGATTTTTGCTCATTTGGTCATTTCCAAAAGTGGAAAAAAATATAGCCAAGTTAAAATCTGTCTCTATTCTTCTGTGCATAGGAGTAACTTACTGCTACAAACAGCAAGAATAATATGGACTTCATATGAGCTCTAAACCCAATAGAATTAACAATGTTACTGAACAAAATTTTATGAATTCTTCCAAAAGAAGCAAATCTCTGTTCTCTTCCTCAAATTTTTCTCATGATCAGAAATTACTCCTTTACCAGGGAAGCAACTGTGCCAATGTGTGGGCTTGACAAACTTTTCTTCTCTATTGGTTTTCATGTAGAACAAATGAACTAACACTGCTGATACCTGCACTTGCCATTTTCTTGAAAGAAAAGAGTGAAAAATTTTAGGAGGGGAATGGAGCAGTACGTTTCAGTGTTCTCCAGATTATGACATTTTATGTGAATTTCATACTTTGTTTCAGCATGCTTATGCTCCAGTACATACTAAAAAAAAATAATTCTGTATTGAGCCTTAATTTCTGTGAAATTTGAGTAAATATGGCAGATAATACAAAGTGCTTTTAGGACATGGTTTTGTACACCCTTTGTAAGATTCATCTCAGCCATCGGAAGCTGGGCTGACCATGTCACATGGGGCAATTACTCTGACTTATTTTAGATATTTAAGAAATATTGCCTGCTAGAGTTACCTGATTCTGTCTGCTGATTATAAGTAGAATCTAGAGGGACCAATTTAGATTCATAGTCTAGCAATCATGTTCTTAAATGAAAACACAATAATCTTGTGTTATATATCCGTACATTATAAGATACAGTACAATCCAATTAATTATCGCAACTAATACACTTTTACAAACTATGTTAAGAATCAACACACATAGATAATTTTCTCTAAAAGGCATAAATTTTAAAATTTGAAATGTTTGCATTTGTGATTGTTACAGTCATTGGTCTTTTCTTAAATAATATAACCCTTATCTGAGATACTACTACTGTTTCCCTGAGAAGAAAACCAAACCAACCCTGAGGCCTAATTTATCATCTCTAGGTCAGATATAACTCGATTTAAACTAACACATTAATATCAGTGAGATCAAGTAGCTACACTCATGATCATCTTTACATTCTTTCTTTCTGAAAGTCTGCATCATTGTTCACTGATAGCAACAGTATTTTCATTCCTTATGTAAAAGTTCAAGATAACCATAATTTCTCTGTCCACACAGTATTCTGGGAAAATCCTTGAAGGCTGCCCAAATGAAAAGCTCATGATTATAACTACATCATTGATACAAGTGGTGAGTTTTGAGAAAAGAGAGTTAGAATCAAGTTGCTTCTTTGAAAGCTTGTTGAAAGCTTGATTTTGCATAGTGTCCTAGCTTCCTTCATTTACACAATTCATTTACTGAAGTACATATAAAAATTTATATTATTTACAGGGACATTTACTGTGGAGGAGCATATTAGGAAGCAGAATCTATATAATTAGAATTTATTTGGTCATTGAGAAATGGTAGGACTTTAGGAAAATTTTGGCAGAAAAATATTTAGTTTTAGGTTAGCCCATGTGCCAAAAATATTGCCAGCACTTATATGACAAACCACATTTTAATCACAGTTCTTGTGCAGTAGAAGCCAGCTGAGTTAATCATTTTTTTTGAGAAAAAATAAGAGAGGTATTTTGTTAGAGTTAGACTTCAGGTCTCAGTATTGCTGAATTCATCATTTTGGGAAAGACCACATTAAAGGTCACATCTGTGACCACTTAAAAAATTCCTGGCATGCATATCTTATTTTAGAAGCAAAATAGGTGTTTTTCTACTCCAAAACCAGTGTATTTCAGCTAAAGTAAGATATCTACTGTCCCGCTCTCACGTGTTTCATGTTTTTGTGGAAGATAAACTGCAGGAGTTTTAGTAATGATTCAGAAATAAATACTTCTAGGTGGCTACTCAGTTACTTGAAAGGGAAATCTGTTCTGACGTGCCCATCAGTCCAGACCATGAAGCGGTGACAGTGTTTCCACATTCACAGGTGTAGATTTTTTGAGGCACTGGTCGGTCACAAATAGTGCTGATCAACTTGTAAATTCCAGCACCAGGACAGCTGACAGAAGCTCTCATGCAGAATGAAAGTCACAATTGAAAATCAGTTCTGAAACTGATGAAAAATGCAGTGGGGTGCTGCAGGAGTATTAGAGAGAGATGCATATTTCTTCAGAACTATATCTAGCAGAATGCTCTCATTTGCAATCATTTCAGGATCAATGTGTACAATTTCATGGAGTGGTAGAGCTCTTAGACAGAATGTACAGACAACCTTATAAAAGATTATTTGCAAAGAAAAGCACTTAAATATTAAGAAATCTAAAGGTTGCCTGTGCAATATTAATTAATTTGATTTGTACATTTGTTTCATTCCCCCATGCTATGAAGCAATGTTTGTTCATAAAATTATGATATCTTCTCTGCAGGGACCAAGAATCAGTCAGTGAACCACATCTACTGAAAATGTGAGAACGTCGTGTGTCTTAGTTTTGCTCTCTGTGAAGAATGCATTGTTCTGTTTGTTCTGAATGGGTATATTGTGAGTTTTGTTTGAAGCTACTTAATTCATGTGTCCAGAGAGATGGTAAAGCATTCTTGAGTAATCCTTTCTATTATGAAATGGCCTGTCAGTCATATTTTTCCCCAGGATGAACTGTCCTAGTTGAGCTAGTCAGTCAACTAGTATGGAAGGCACACCAAGCCTTTCACACCCATCTGAGTTCCTCTTTGAGTTTTGCTCTTTGCATTTTGAGACAGGGGCACTGCCACTGTGCCTAAACTTCCAAAATCAGGGGTACATTATTTGAAAATGGAAGTAGACAGTATCAGCAGGACCTGTCTAATGGACATGATTTCTAACTTCTTCAAAGAATGCCACTGGATTTGTGTGTAAAATAAATACACATACAGATTCTTCCCCAGTCAAGGTAATTTATCCACACTCCCATTAACTTTATTCTTTTGGATGGTTTCCAACCACTTGCCCCGTGAAGAATTCAGGTTTACTGCTCTGTAGTTCCTCTTCTGCAGCTCTTTTGGAAGCCTTTTAAAATCAGTGTCATATTGATCATTTTGCAGTTGAACAAAGAGAAAAAAATTAGAAAAGTCTGTGAAATCTAATGAGCCATATCTTGCAGACCTTGAGAGTCCAAGTAGAATTGCATGCTAGTGAGTCTCTGTTAAGTAATATTGTAAAAGTTTCACTTCTACGTACTTATTTGGTAGTGCAATAGGACAGAATTTATAAGTACAGTACTTCAAGACCATTCAAAAAACTTGAATGTGGTAATGTCAAACTGCTGAATTTAAATATTTGTAACTTTTAGAGTGCTCAAGCTACTTTGCTTAAACAAATTTAATATTTACATCACAGTCTAATTTTCTAAGTAATCATAATCTTAGATTTCTATTCCTGGTCAGTTTTAGTTATCTGAGTAATATTTAAGCCAATATATTTTTCTGAAGTTTCCTGTAAAGTTGAACAAAACCACTTTCTGACTATTATGAAGCATGTGTATTTTGAGGTGCAGAATATAAGATATAAATTTTTAAGCAAGTACAGAAAGAGAGAAAACTGACTAAACTTAGATCTAACTATAATGCTGGGATTGTTATTTATAAGTGAAGGAAAAACTGTACTCAGCCTCTATGATTATAGCTTAAAAGCCTTATGAGAATTAGCTCCAAAACATGGACACATATGCCTGTACCTCTGTGTGTTCAGGTTGCCCACAAACTTCAGACTACAGGGCAAACACAGTGCCTCTTCAGTGAAGATTTTCAATATGAAAAAACAGATAGAAACCAAGAGACTGTTAACAAAGAGAGGTAACATAAGAAAGAGAATTGGCTTCTTCTACCTGAGTGGCTGATTATTATCGTACTTGACATTATCTAGTTGGTAACAGCATTATAAAACCAGTAGAGGAGCTAAAATCAAAGCTGTCAGAAGCTTAACTGTATAAGGGGACCTTGGCAGAAGCAAAACACAAGCTGGTTGACTTGATTTTTGTTATTGATGTGAATACATAACAGGAAGATTCCAGTCTAAGTAACAATTATCAGCACAAATTTACATAATTAGCAATTGGAGGAAAAATCAAATATGGGATGCAGCAGCATGCACTTTTTAATTTATTTTTAGAACCTGAGTTTAATTACCTCTGGCACTGTCACAGCTGCTACATGATTCTTAAATACTTTAACTGAGCAGTTTGCATCCTAATAGAGAGGCTGTCTCCTGTGCACATTCTGTCCACATTCCGATGCAATTTCATGAAATAATCTAACTGGCTGAGCTATAAATAGCCTATGAATAAAAAAACCAGCACGGTTCACTTCTTACACAGTTCATTAGATGGAGATAATAAGGAAGGGCAGAACAGTGCAGGAAGCTAATTTTACCCTTTTTCTTACCTGTAACATTGTAGCTATTATAGGATACTTAAAAAAAAATAACCAGGATCGATTATCCATTACATATTTGAAGAGTGGGTCAGTAACTGTGCCTTCAACTCTTACATGAGAGAAACCTAATCTGGTAACTTCATTTAACAGTTACTAAGAAATCAGCAATTTGGGAACTCATGTATAACATTTTATACATTCAGAATCCCCCCAAATTTATATGATATATAATTTATATATTTAATCAAGCTTAATATGATTATGTTAGACATTCTGCCAGTTTCTGAAATGAATCCATTATCATATATTATTCAAAATGTCTCATAGCACACAACTTCCTCAAAAAAGCAGCCCAAATTCCTTTGTGTTCTCAAGAAAGAATATTAAATAGAAGAAATGAAAAAAAATTAGAGACATTAACAGATAATGATAAATAATTAGAAGCAGGCCTGAGAGAAGACCTTATTTTGAGACCTTGAAAACATATGGCTGCAAACTTACTTTTTACAAATCAAGTTGATTCATACATAGCTGTTCAATATCCACAGCTTTATGTTTTCATGATATTAAAGAATAAATATTTATGCCATTTTCTTTGACTAAAATCTGTGTGGTATAAAAGTAGCTCATGCATATAAAGACACATATATTTCTACTATCTCCACTATCTTCTTTTCTCCTCGCAGTTATTCCCTGATGTCTTTCTGATTTTCTCTGCTTACTTACCTTGTTTACAGAAATCTGCTCTGCTCAGCTGCTATGATAGGTCAGGAAGGAGAGAGACAAGAAAGAGAATAGATATGCTTTAGCTCAATCATCAAATATATGGGATTGCAAGAAATTCAGGCCTCAGTCATGGAAACATTTGATCTTCTACTTAAATGTATTTCATAGGAGGAATAGGTCTCTGAAAGATTACGGGTTTATGCAAGCAGTGTCATGATGACAGCCTATGGATTATGAATTAGAAATTTGCATGGTAGAGTCAATAGAATTCATTTATTTAATTCTTCTGAGGTCTGAACTTGAAGTTATTGCTGAAGATGGAAAATATGTATAAACTTTCCTATAGAAACAAGAATTAAAAAAGGTCAAATGCAGAGGATAAGCTTTACAAGCATACCTGTCTCTTCATGTCATGTACCTTCCTGTTCTGTACTGGGGGTGGAAGATAAGGGTTGAAGTGAGGGAGAGATGGTGCAGGGCTCTTTCTGGATCAGTAAAAAAGGCTTTGACAACAAATGGCTTAATAAGATAACTGCATTAATTAGACAAAGTAAGAAGAGTAATATAAGTAGGAAAGAAACTATATGTCCCATGAGTAGCTGGGCTGCCAGAGTTTGTGCAACACGAGATGGAATCTGGATGGATTTTTCCATGGCACACTGTGCAGAGCAGATCCTGTCTGTGAAGAGAAGCTCTCCCTTTCAGTACTGTGAGCTATTCCATCGCTTCATTACAAGAAAGCAGCACTATTCCCAAGGGATTATGTAATGAGAACTCCTTGTTTTGTGTGTAAGTAAAGGTGAGGCCAGGCAGGTGGTGAAATCATTGGTACCCAGTGAGTGCTGCCCATGAACTTCTTGAGTTGATCCTGCAGCCAAGAACTTTGTACAGCACAGAACAGCCCTGAAAGCCACCCTCTATATTCAGCACAGCCCTCTGCCTACTCAGGTAAACAGTTATGTGGATCACTAGCTCCTAAACATGGGATGCTGTCCTGGTCTGGATCAATACACTACCTAGGAGGAGCAGGCATAGTTTCTTTGAGAGCTCACTGTAAGCAAATCCTCATTCATTCATGTTTACTTTGATAGGTAAACTTACGTTTTTAAGGCTGTAAAAGTACACCTCCTTCTAATGAGGGGCTGTAGTATCACACAGTGTTTTCTGAGGAAAAGGAGGAAGACTAGATAGGTTGTGTAAAATAAATACAAATTCTCAAATTTAATCTTATAATCTAACACTTTGTAAAGGAATTTTAGATCAATAAACTAACCATCTAGCAAATAACCAAAAATAATGTTCAGATTATAATAGAGGTGTTTCTGTGTGTGCTTTCTAACAAGGATATTTTCTGTTTCAGAAATGAACCGCTGGTTGGAAGAAAGTAATTCTTGTCCTATCTGCTAAGGGGTACAGTGCACAGACCCTTCCTTAGCTCCTCCAGGTTTGGATAACATGGTATATTTCACTGCACATCCTATCACAAGACCTTGGGCATTACACTATTGTGTGATCTAGTGTGGTACTTTCTTACAGATCAAGGGGGGGGGG
>VXAD01009214.1:148655-164486 GCA_013399195.1 Dicrurus megarhynchus
CTTTTACTAACGAAGAGGGGGGGGGGGGGGGGGAAGAAGCAAAATCAAATCAATCCTCATGTTTTTTCCTTGAAAAATTAATGGGATACCACAGCAATGAGACATCAATTGCTCCTGTTGACATTGGCTCAGGTATTCGTGAAGATTTCTAATGCAAAGCTCGCATGTGTGATTACATATATTTTTTATTTGCCTTATGAATAGTTTTCTATTTAAGATTAACTTTTTTTTCTCCCTGTGACATCAACTCACTCCACTTTTTACAGATTAGTAACGCATATCTGTATATTAATGGTATTTTTACATCAGAGACTAGGTTAACACACAGACTTCTGTTTCAAGTGAAGTCTTACTGTCATGTCAGTGTGATTTCTGGTGGAGTTAATAAAAAATGACCACTGTAAAACAGATATCTCTGTTTCCAGGAATAAAAATTTACACTTTTGAAATCAATCCCTGGTTGTATCTCTCCACTTCTTAGACACTAACACTGTACCTTAATTTCCGGAAGTTAATTTAGTAAGTATTTCAGCAATAAGCACATTAGAAAATTTTTGTTGCATTTTTAAAGTATAAGCCACAAATCCTAAAAGTGTTTCTGTACAGGAAGGAAATGGTAATGACAGTTAAAATATTAAAAAAGAATCAAGCTTAAATATGAAAACATAAGGCTGTCTTCCACATATCAGTAGTTTCAATTTTGGCCTATCTGATGTCTAAAAATGTTTTGGAATCAATTATTTTGTTGCTGCCTTAACATAATAGGCAAAACAGATGGGATAATGAGTATCATATTTTTCCTTCTTTCCTGCGTTTTTTTTTTTTTTAAATGCTAAACTGAAAGGACAGGGTACAACAACTATGTTTCTATGTATTCTCTATTTTTCTTCTCTCTAAAGAGCCACCCTTAAGTCCTTCTGTGCAGTAACCAATGCTCCTAAATAATGTGAAACAGAATAAAAAAATTGAAGGAGTAGCACAGGTTGCCCTGAGAGGTGATAGGTGCTCCATCCCTGGAAACATTTGGGGTCAGGTAGGATGGGGTTCTGAGCAATCTTGTCTAGTTGAAGATGTCCCTGCTCATTCCAGTGGTGTTGGACTAGGTGGCCTTTAAAAGGTCCCTTTTAGCCCAAACCATTCTGTGATTCTATGAAAAAGTACAGCTGTTGCATTGTCACTGGTCTCTTTTAAGCTTGTAGGCTGCAATTAGATCCTCACCAAGCTATTCACAAGCTGTTTCACCCACATTCTAACCAGTAAATGCGACACTGAACTTACCACATCAGGATAGCCCTACTCTCACAGACTTCAAGCTGGAGTTCATAAGAAAGGGTGGATTTTGGACACAGATGGGGGTGCAGACAGGGCTAAGCTAAAGCAAGAGGACCATGGAGGCTGCACAACTTAGGGATCTGTGCTTCTGCTGTATTCCTGTTATGGTATCAAGCACTGTTTGCTTCCCAAATACGAGTGGAGGCTTAGGCAACACAATACACAAATAATGAAGGGGGGGCTGGGTGTGTGACATTTCCTCTGAATGACAGGTTGTTTTTTTCTAACAAAGGGGACTGGTGTTTTAATTTCCCATGATCGTCACACAGGTTTCATCAATCTTGTTTTCCAGTGTGTTGCATTGCCTCAGGTGACTCGATTGGTTTTGAGAGAGTCACTGGCAGCAGAGTGACACTTTCTGGGGTGTTGTTGGTTGCTGTGCTCATACGACATGGAGAAATACGTATCTCCTGATAGCTTTTCCTCAAGTACACACGTCCTGCTTATTCTGGGTTCCATCCAATCCCTTTGCAATGGCTCCTCATCTATATACATTTTACTAATAAAACATCCCCTTATGCACTGTCCTTTACATTTTCCACTTTCTAAACACCTCCCAGTGTGCTGAATTACTCTAGTAAACACGAATACAAAATATTAGTATTCAAAATAATGTAGATAATATCACAACTGCATTGAGAGTGATTGTATAGGAACCTTTGCTGGTCAGACTTGGAATCAGTAAGTAGAGAACTGAACACGGAATTGCCTGTCATAAAATCTTTATCTTGGATACTTTGTAAATAATAATATGCAGTGCAACTGCAATCTAAGGAATTTATTTACCCCTTTGTGGTGTCAAACAAGTACAGTGGAGCAACTTTTGCTTATAAAGGAAATAGAAATCTTAAAAAAAAGTGAAAGTGGACTGAAGCCCTCTGGTTTAGTTAGTCCAGTCTGTTTTGGTTTTTTCTACAGTCTCCCTCTTCCAAAGAGAAAGCACTGAGAAAGAGTTGTAGGGAATGTATTCAGACCTGTTTGCTTTTCACACCTGCTTTGCAACATTAGGTGCTCAGGATCACTCTCTTGACTAAAGGAGTGTGGAGACATAAGTAGGCAAGGTAGGGAGCACCAGTTTCTCAGTCCTGATGCTTCCTTTTTGTCCATGTGTCTTTCAGTCTGCTTCTTTCTCTGCAACCAGCAATATCTGTGGATAGGTGTGGAGGGCTGTGGAAGGAAAAAGGCCACAACTCTGCCAAGTGAATGCTTTCTCCTGCACGTACATGTTTGCAGCAGAGCAGCAGGATAGGGGCTGAACCACTCTCAGAGCCACATTTATGATGCAGGCAGCCCAAGGGCGCTCACTTGGAGCAAGAGGCACTTTCCCCCACTGTTTGTTCATGTCAGAGTATTAGTGAAAATCCATCCCTTGTGGTGAATCATTTCCCAAAGGAAGTGCAGGGATTTTTTTTTTTCCTTTATATCCTCTTAGTGGAGTTGATGAGAAAAACCAGAAGCTGGAATGTTATTTTCAACGAGAAAACAATAGGAGGGAGGTTAGGTAAATGAAAAGGAGGAAGGATGGACTGAGGAAAGAGAAAACACAATGCAAGGAAGAGGAGAAAGAAATAAAAGTAAGGAAACCTGTATCTTAAACGACTCCAAAACACCAAGGGAGCATTTAATTATCTTGTATTTATCAGTCTCTGCATACTGGCACAGTCACTGTGTTTCACTTCTGTCGTTGGTATTCTACGGCTTCCAAAAATATAAAACTGAACTCAGCTATTCTATGTGAGAAAGGAAAAGTAAAATAGGAAACAAACAGAGCTGCATTATGAGGGAAATTATTTAATTCAGTGAGCAAATGAAGGGAAAGAGTGAAAAGAGCTTCACTGCTTTAGTTTATGCTATTTGAGCTATATCTGTCTGGAGCTTTGCCTCAACAGAAAGCTTCAAGGTGGTGAAAAAGGGAAATATTACTGCCCTCCATAGTCCAGAAATCATAGATCTGTTTCCTTTGATGGGGTGTTGAGATACATTTTAGAAATGTATATATTATGAACATAATACATATGTTCAGTATATTATTTTTTGTATATACTTCAGAATTCTAAAAGTTAAACTTTATATAGAGACCATTGTCATAATTTTGTTCGCTTGTCTAATTCAGACTCAGGTATTCTTGTAGTTTCAAATCTGACCTGAACAGTTAAGAAAAACTTGAGAAAAAATCATTCAAGTTTTATTTACTTCTGGAGTCACTGGGGGGGAAAAAATAATTTGTCTTTATTTTTAAGGTTAAAAAATGTAATGCATAACTTGCTTACAGCAGTATTTTGCCCACAGTTTTTAGCCGGGTTGATCTGTCAGAGAGGCAACTGTTAAATGGAAAAATAGTAAGGTCAAGGATGAAGCCGTTCTATTTGTAACATGAGGGCATTTGAATTTTTTTTTTGCTAAAACATGATTCTAACCAGAAATGGCATTTATTAATAGCCCAAAGGATTTTGGCCAGTATCTCATTGTGTTTCATAGACATCTGGAGTGTTCACAGCCAAGGAAGAGACTCATCTGAAGAGCCCTGAGGTTGTTTACTTGCAACATTGGCAGAGCACTGGTCAGAGAGCAAATTCTTTATAGGAACATCCCTATTAGAGACATATTTCAGTGTATTGCTGAAGATGTATAAACTCATAGCTGCAGCGGCTGGAGGGGTCATCTCTTCTGGACCTCTTTGGGGCTTATTTCTGTTTTATGCTGAGTGTTTATCATAAAACACATAAACAGTCTTGGGAGGACAAGGTAAGGATATAAATCACTGGGCTTTGGAGAATACATCTGCATGATGTGCAGCACAAATACAGGCCCTTTCTAGCTGTGTGACCACTGACACTGTGAGTGCTGCAAAGCTACACTGATGCACAGATGTGTGATTAACTAAAAAAACCACCAAAACCCATTCTATTAAAACAAGTATTTACCTGTTTGTTTTGTTTTTTCACATCTTCATCTCCAGGGCTCTTATTTTTGGGGTCCTGTCCTACTAATCACTCATTCTAATCCACATTGTGGTTTTTGCTTTGGATAAAATTATTTTTCCCCACAGGCTAATGTTGATTGACAGCTTTCTCATCTTTAAATACTCCAAATGCTATAAGCATTTTTGCTTTGTAGAGTCACATGCTGTGCTGTAAATACGTCATGTACAAAATGTTAATTTATGTAACTGCTTTACCAGTTGTTTCTTTGCTCTGCATAAGTGACTTAAGCAAAAATCATGATATTAAGTATTAAATCTATATTAATATGTTGGCAGTGCACTTTGGAATTTACTGCATTTTTAGAGTTATCTGTCTTTAAAAAGTGAAAATTCTACCCCTGTAAACACTCAGTATTTCAAGACTGGCTCCAAAGGCATGAATTATGTATCATATCTTCCCTGTGCCAGATTAGAAAAGAATGTTTTTCATCTCATTTGAGTGGTTATAACTGGAGAACTAAATGAATGCGAAATTTAATTTTGTTTCAAAAATGCAGCTATTCGTTTTCGAGGCTGAAGGAAATATATAGGGGTATTTCTCCCAGTTTACTATTCCAAATTCAAACAATTGCGACCTACGGGACTTCCTGAACCTCTTAACTACAGGTCAGATTTTTTCTTCTGTGAATTTGTCCAGCTGATCTTTATGCGTTTATGGTTTTGATGTCCAGAACATACATTAAGAAATTTGACAGTTTAACATTTGCAGTATGCAAATTTACCTCCTTTTTTTTTTTTTAATGCTTTTAGTAGTAATACAGCTGAATACTCCCTCAAATTACAATAATAAAATGATATTTGGGGAGAAGAAAAACTGTCACAGAAATGTTAAAGGGCAACTAAAAGACATGTATTTTATTTAGCTGCTATTAGTAGAGAATTGTCACAGAGACAGCTTTTGTCAAAACAGTATCCGACTTTTAAATATTGTATAGTGAGCTGCTTGGATAATAGATTGAACACTACTTTGAGCATATAGTAAGAGTATTTCCTGTATATATGACATGCCTCATAATCATTCCTCAATCTCTGCTTTTCCTCCTCTTGAGGAAATTAAATAGAAATCTTCTTTTTAAATGGTTTACCACCATATTGTGAGAGAAATGTGGTCAGATGTGGCTGTCAAAAATTCCTTTAGAGTGATCTTCATCAGGCCCTGTTGCTTTCAACTCCTTACACTTTTAAAACATTTTGAATACTTACATTTAAATATCCTTTAGCCTTCATTTCCTCTTCTGAAAGATGTGTTCTTGCTACCTTGTTATTAGACTTTTTATATATGAAAAATTCTATCAGAATACTTTTTATTTTCAATGGAGTAGTGAAAACAGCCACTGAATATTTCTATTTTGTACCTACATACTTCAACTATGATTTTGTACTGTACTGCAGCAATATGTCATTGCTTACAGTGGATCTTTTTTGATTTTCAAAGCATTCAAAAGGGTCTGCTATAATAATTTTACTCTTGTGATATACTTCCTGTTTTTCTGGTGTGTTGGAATAATTCACTACTGTTTTTTATATTATCTCTTTTAGCTGCTAGTTTGATGCATCATTTTATTCCCTTTTAGATTTCATTCTCAGAGAAACAAGTTCCATGAATTGACGTATACTTTGGGAGGTGGAAAAGGAAATAACTTGTTGGTGTTGTTTTAATGTTCATTACAGTCAATGGTAGTTTTTTGAGGGACTGGCTTTTTGGTTTTGAATTCTCACAATTGACAGTATCATGGTACACTGCTATCCAACAATACAAATTTCTTTAATGTAATACACTCTTTTAGTTAGGTTTCTTTCTTTCTTTTTGTTCTACTTGTATACATTAATTCTGCTATGAGTTTATTGCAGTTTGAAACAGTTCACTAACTATATTGCCATAGATTTTAAAAAAAAATTGCTGACACAGAAATAAAAATAACTTGGTTCATCCTTTTATAATTATATTACGTAATTTCCTAAAGTGGTAGCACTTATTTTGCTAGGGCAGAAATCAAGAAAGGAATTTAAATGCCAAAAATTACAGAGAGAGTGTAGGTCACACATCACAACAACTGCTTGCTTCCATGTCCTTGCCTACACCTGAATCTACAAAGGAAGAAAAACATACTGTCTGCTCTGAAAATACCAGTTTAAAAACTGAAATGAGAATAGACAGAAACCCATGTTTTTCAACTTTTCTGTAATTACTGTAATGCATAGCCATCACATTAATAGCTACAAAATTTGTTGGTAGGCTCAATATTTGGAGCAGCTGTGCATGGAGCACTGCATTTTATGTGCTTGCCATGTCTCTGTGTCTCTGAATATTGCAGCCCATACATATTCCCTTAACTAAGGAATCAATAAAACTGTCCTGAATATATTACAAAGTTTAGAGAAAAAAAATGGGGGGATGCCTTCAACCTATAAATTGATATAAATTTCACCACCCACTTTTCTGAGGCTCTCTTAATATTCCTACAGACCCATCTACTCCTAAATCTAGTTAGTGCCTATTGACTGGTAGTCCTTATTTTGCAATGTGATCCTACCTGGAAATCCCATACTAAGGATATGCTATGGATTAATTGTACTGTGTGTGGATGACAGCCATGTGGTGAAACTCTTACCAAAACGCAGTAAAAATAAAACTCCTTAACACCAATGTAGCATTGCGAAGCAGGCATTCTTTATTTGGCCGGACGCATGAGGGGGTATCTCCTCTGAAAATTGTGCATGCTGATTATAGAAAAAGCTCCTGTTTATATACTGTATTTTGCTTACATACACACTGATTTTTCTGGAATAAACATATGTATGATAATCTTATATCCAAAATCATTAACATGTGTTTTCTCCCCTCTGCTCATGTTCTTCTGTCCTGGGGATCTCTCTGGTGGTCCCTGGTGTTCACCAACCCCAAAGTCACCCCTGACCGCCCAGTGAACTGGCAAAAGTTGGCACAATTGAGCTGGTTGCTTTCATGTTCTCCTTCCTACAGAATGAGCATTCTGTGGTTCCACAGGCCAGTGGTTTTTGAAGAATAAGCATTGTGTTAACCCAGCAGGTGCAAACAATTTTTCATCTGACAAAAAAGCTTTTCTAAGACATGCAGGTGATTATCCCAAATGAGGCTGAAATGAGACTATATTCAATATAAACCTGTCACAGTCTTGCAAAATGAATGGCTGTTCAATAGTTAATGTAATACAGTTTCAGTAATGTTGCCCACCTTTTAAGTATAGTTCTATACGTTAATATTCTTCAGAAGACAAAAATATTTCTTGTTATTCACCTGATAATTTCATCAGCCTTTGACTTCTAAGCAGTTCTGAAGACAGGAAGGAGGAACAAGGTAAGTAGCTTAACATTTTAAATCTCATTTACCTTATGATAATGATGACATTTATTTCCAAAACAAAATTACTTAGCATACAGGGGCAAAGGGGATTACAGTTCTGCTGGGGTGCTAGCACTCAGCATAAATCCTGAAGTGTGATAACTAAATGCATTTATATTTCTAGTTCCTGTCTATACAAATACTGCTGATATCATGACATAGACAGCATTAAAATAGCAAACCCTCTGGGCTTAGGAGACAGATTTAAATCTGGGATATTTATCCTTGAAAAAGTAATACCCAGTTAAGTGTGTCCCACTCCAGGGACAGTAAATTCTTAAACACCAGTCAGTCAGTCACTAAAGAGATCAAACATATCCGAAAAGGGCTTTAACTCCTATGCAGAGGAGCTTCAGTACTATTTTTTACCTTAGAACATCATGATAGTATGAAGAGCTGGTTACAAGGTATCATTCCCCTCCTATTAAACTTGGTGTGACAGAACTTATGTTTTTTTAGAGCTTTTCAGTTCCCTCAAGGGAAAATATTTTTTTCTTCACTGTGAATGCAAAGGAATCTTTAATGCTTTTGTGGAACCTATCTGATCCAAAAATAAATTACATGCATAAAAAGTCCCGCTTGAAAGGAAACTATTTAACTATAGAAAGATTTGGCATCTCTGAAAGAGCTCTCTGTACTCATGATCAGAAAACATACAGTGTTCAGATAAAATAGGCTTCATCTTATAAGATCTGCTCCAAGTTCATATTCTAAGTTTTGATGAGTTCAAAGCCTGCTGGGCTAGCTTTCCGAATTATAGGGAGATTAAAAGTTTCATCACAGGCTGATGATTCTGCTTCTCTGCTTCCACAGAGTTCAGCAAATCAGCAGAACTGTGCATGAGCTTCAGTCCGAGAGAGCCCCTGATCACTCTAAATGCAGTGTTCAGCCGCTCAGCACAACCCTTCCTGCTGCAATGTTGCCACACTCCCAGGTTTTGCAGGGTTGGAGTGCTACAGAATTAGATCCTTTCAATGTGATTAGCTCTTTCATCTGTCTCAGCGATGACAGAGGACATTTTGCCTAAACATTTTTAGGCAAAGGAAGCATGGATATTTATGTTTTGGTTGGATTGTAACAGAAGTGTAGCCTATTTTTATTTTCTGCACAATAGGCCAATGCTAGCTTTAAAATAAAATATGTAAATCTAAGCAATCATCTACACAAAAGAGATTGATCAATATCATCAGTAAATGAAGTTTTTTTATGTGTTTTGTGATTCAGGAATGAGAAATTATATTGCCGCTGCTAGGACCTGTGAAAGCTTTATTTATATGTATTTGGTTTTGTTTTATTTATTGGAAAAAGAAAGTATGTTTTGAGAAAAATTTATAAAAGGAAACCCACTTCTTTTTAATTAAATAGCAAATTTGAGATATAGGGGAACTAAATGGCTCCAAATAGTCTAAAAATCTTTTTATTACTAACCATTGGCATGAATCAAAGACTGCAGGGTCAGGCTAACAAGCAGTGGAAGTCTAACTTGGGATGTCTGATGAGATGCTCCATTTCTCCCTGCCCTGCAGACAGCTCAGTTTCTAAACAGCCAGACCTTAAAACACCATTGCTCAAAGCACAAAGTTTTAAAGGAACCATCATCACTCCCATAGTTTAGAAGATGCAGCTGTCAGGTATTTGGGCCACTGGTAAAGGATGGGCAGATGACAGCAGGACCTTTACAAAGGCTTAACCTGAGAGGCCCCTGATTACAAGTCAGGGTCCAGAGTGACAGGTTTATATAGTGGTTCAGTAGCATAAATAAATTAATAGAATAGAGTATCTTTTCTTGTCAATTGTAACTGTGACATGCGGTGTGCTACTAGGAGCCCTAAACCAATGAAAAGCTGTAGGGAAGGAAGGCAGGTTTAAAAAAAGGAGAGCCTAAATGCCTGCCAGTTTTATTACCGGTCTCTTGGGAAAGCTAAAACACAAGCCAGGAGTTAATCAAGTGTGTGTATAATGCTTCTCATACTGTAGTATTTATAAAGTTTTTGGCAGACCTGAAGCTGTTGATGAATTGTGGGAAGGTCCCTTAAGATGGAAAGATATGGTTCATTTGTTTATTACTTATGTGAGCTGGGAACTCTGAGTTTTTGTGGGTTGAGCTAGATGCCATAAGTTATTAAGGCTTTTCTCTGATGTCATAATTGTTTTCTTGGTAGGAAATGTAATAGTTCAGCAAAATGATTGCTGTGGATGGAAAGAACAAAATCATAACATTCTAATCTGCATCTCTTTAATGCTAGTCAGATAGTTTAAACTTGCAATGACTTTCAATTTGCCATTGCGTAAAATGGCAAAAGTCATCATAAAAACTGATACCCTTTTCAAAGATGATCTGATAGGATTGGCTAGATAAATGACTACAGACAAAAGTGTGAAGGCATGCAAGTGTCCAAATAGGCCCTGGCAAGAGAGCCAGAAACCAGCCATGTCACCTGTATTCACGGACTCATCATAGAACGGCTTGGGTTGGAAGGGACCCCAAAGCTCATCCCATTCCATGGACAAGGGCACTTTCCACTATCCCAGGTTGTTCAGAGCCTCGTCCAATCTGGCTTTGAACACCTCCAGGGATGGGGCAGCCACAGCTTCTCTGGGCAACCTGTGCCAGTGTCTCACCCTGCTCACAGTAAAGAATTGCTTTCTAATATCCAAGGTCAACCTCCTCTTACATCAAACAGAATTAAAAGCTCACTGAAGAAATTTTGTTCATTGAAATATAATAAGAAGCAAAACTGTAAGAACAGTTATTAAGGACAGCTATTTAGAGATTTATATTTTGATGGATAAAAACTCTTGCTATTTTTAATGCTTTGCTAAATTATGCTTGGGAAATTCATGAATAAGCATTACCAATAGCATTCCAGCTTATTTTTCAGTTAGCACACCATATGATAAAATCTAACAACTATAAATTAACATTTTAAACACTATCACAAAACCGGCTTAGCAATTTGAGAAAGAAATATAATTTGTCTTTCTAATCTTTGTCTTACAAAAGTTTAAAAAAACTGCAAATGGGCAATCTAATCAACTCATATTTTCAAAAATCTGTAGAACATATTAACATCTTTCTAGAAATAAGTGATTTGTGGGATATACCTAATCATATTTATGTGCCAAGGCTTAAAAATTAAAATATAATATATACTCAAGATTCTCAAATTCTTTGATACTTGAGGAAAACACATCACAAACCCCTCAAAATCTGGTTATACTTGCCTATACTACTGTACTTTAATATATTTTTCAATATGTGAACTGGGAAATTAAATGGAAGCAAAATTTGAATGTTTGTTTTCATTTTACCTAGTTATGTAATGGAGTAGTTGACAAAATTAACACGAGTACTGCCACCTGCAAATAGTACTTAATATTAACAATCAAACCACTTGGTTTCAGTCCCTTTTCAATGATCAGTTTTCCTAGGGCGTTTTTGTTTCTCCTGTGAAAATAACAGAGCAGCACTTGGGTTATTTATTTTTCCACTGCAGAAGTAGCAAATGACTTGTTGGAATACATTTATTGTTTCCATAGCTGAAATCACCACAGATCACATGCAAATACCCATTCCTTCTGCCCAAGTCACTAATTGGTTCCAGTGTTTTGTCAGCTGAAATGGGAACTAATATTTTGATGTCAATTCCTAAATATGGGTTTTATTCAGCCAAGATACAGGAGATTGGAAAACACCACTACTTTATCTGAGGGGACAGTCAAGGCATACTCATGGAGACTATTAGGCATTTAATGCCAGTTACTGCAGAAAGGAAGATGAAAACAAGCAGTGGACTTGACTGATGTAGTTTGAGGGATTCCATTTGTCACTGCAATTCACAGGTCTAGCTTACCTCTTCTGTTTATCCTCATATAAAATTTCACTAGGATTGTATTTCACTGTTGCTAACAGGGGGAAGACACATATTGTGTCTACAAAAAGCCATGTTGGTGAAGAAGATTGCTGCCCATCAGCCTCTCCCCGTTTGCTTGGGTTCCATTGTCAGAATTGCTGAGGAGCTACTTGTGTGTTCATCACGTGAGTGTTTGAAAAGAGGTGACACAGGGCTGAGGGCAAGGCAGTATTTCAGTTCTGGGAAAAACAGCCCCACTGCAGCCTTCGTGTTACAACCACCTGCTGCTTAGGTCTTCTCTTAAACACAGAAACGGCAAGGATTTAGTTCAGCTTAAGCTGAATTCTTTCTGGAAAGATGATGTGCCTGAATTACATTGTTATTAAAAAGCTACAACTAAGTGGCACATGAATTTAAAGGATGAACCTGAGCATGTGACTGTAAATTAAAAAAAACTAAGGTGCGAAATGAGGCACAGTGTGTTGCACAGGCTGAAAAAAATGTGAAAAATAAAGTAAACTCATATAGGGGGAGCCACAAAGAAATTTATAATTCAGCAATTTATCTAAGGGGAAAGGAAACAAAGGAGGAACTGAGAAGGCTGGAGCATTTATCTCTCTCTTTTGCTTCTTTCTTCACAGAAAGGCTATTTGAGCTTATTTATGATTGTTGCCTGAACAAAACATAGCTTTAGCTAGGAGTCAAAGAACTGGCAAGAAAATGGGAGAAAGAGCCTTGAAAGAATACCAAACAAGTTATGTGTATTCCAGTCAGCACTCTGCAAACCCCAGCAATTATTTTCAAGATATCTTCAAAGAAAAAGAAAGAGCAGAAGAAAGTCCACTGTGTTATTTATCTTTTAAAAAGGCATGTGGAAGGGACGACACGAAGAGTTGCAGAGCAGTCCCACTCTATAATGATTCCTGGGATGATACAGGAAAAAATTATACGTGACTGTTTCAAAGCATTTGGATAATAAAGCAGTAAGACAGAGCCTGCATGGATTTATCTAGAGCAAATAATGTCAAATCAGTTGAATTTCATTCCTGACAGAGGGACAGTCATGGTAGACAAAGTAAGGTACAGCTGTTACATGCATGGCCTTTTGTGAAAACTTTGCTGCTGCTGCCTTTGACTATTTGTAAAGCAAACTAGTGAAACATGTTCTAAATTAGTACATTCATGTACCACTGGCTGAAAGGCTGCTCTCAGAAATTAGCAATTAATGAGGTGCTCTAAGAGAGAGAGAGAATTTCAGGCTGGGTTGACAGGTTACTGTCCTAATCCTTTGTGCAACAGTACTTCCATTCATAGCTGAATATGTACTAGTGCAGTTTCCGGGTAACACCATGATAGGAGAGTTTGCAGTCAGTCGGGGGGGCAGTGTTAGAATTTAGACTTGAAACATTATTTTGCACAGAAAAGTGAATGCCATTTTTTATTATTTAGTTCAAACATCAGACTGAAAACCACCAAAACTCTCTGCCAGTAATAGGGAAGTTGTTCAGAAAGCTCTGATTTAAATAAATTAACAACTATTATTGTCATTTGCATGAATGCCTATTTTATAAGTACAGACAGTAAATTGCTTTCTGACACTGGGATGCATATATGCTCACCCTTTCCTTTCAAAATATAAAATGATGGCAATATGGATGTAGATGAGATTTTACTCTGTTTCAGAGAAGGACCAAGTGATAATGGCATTAGAAGGTTGTCGTTTGCATGGAGCTGGCGTTCTTTAGTATTTCCCATGTCTGTTATCACCTACAATGCTGTAAGTGAAAGCAAGAGCAGAAAACCAGATAAAAAAGGTAAGTTTAAAAGCAGATCTAGAAGACCTAGTTCATACTGAGACTGTTCTCTTAGTCCTGATGTTGATCCCTTTGCTTTTATCTCACCTTTTTGGTTTTTATTTTGCCTCAAAACAAAACCAGCAAAATGAATCCAAATCTTCTCATGTAGCACCCAGCATTCATTAATAGAATAGAATGAAAAAAAATCCAGTTTATTTCCCCCCAGGAATTTATATTCTGGGGTATGAAAAGAGCCCACAATGTAAAGTAGGAGCCTTTTTAATATGGAAGTTGACACACCAGGCACTTCTGTCTTCAGCACTTTACATGTGTGATGCATTTACTTTAAATCCAAAACCAAAAGACAAGAGTTAGATTGGATTTTTTGACAAGAACAAGCCCAAACAAAAGCTTAAAGGTTAGCAATACTCTTTTTCAAAATCTCTCAGTTTCAATATATGATCTTAATGGGATGCAGAGAAAACTGTTGGATAATGGTCCAAGTAACCTAAGAAACAAGTGATTTCATTACTTTTCTACCAGGAGGGAATAGATGGAAAAGAATGGCAGCAGGGTGCAGAGGAAAATTACAGTCCTTACAAGGTGGCATCATAAGGAGCACAGTCAGGACCTCATAGTCTTGCTTTGCTGCTGTTAAAACATCCAGGGATTTTGCAAGATTTGATTTGCTTTTCCAAATGAAAGTTTTATGGTCAGTCAAATAATTTTTTTTCTAGGCCACTACAGCTTTTGCAGAAACACACACTGGATTTGTAGGTAGTCCAGAAACATGACAGAAAAATAAAAGATCTAATATTAAGTTATGTGGGGGTTTTGGTTTTTTTCCTTTTGATGGGTTTTCTGGTTTTTGCTTTTTGGTCTTTCCTTTTTAGCTTTCTTTTTCAGTTTTCTAGGTTGTAGTGTTGGCATATTAGCATGCCTTTAAGCTTACATCTTGCCTTCTCAGTGTACTGCTTTGATGGTGTATTTTGTTCTTCCAGCCTTCTCACCTTTTCTTTTCCTTTGACCTATTTTCATTTTATTTAAATATAAAGTATTTTATAATACTTTATGACTGAGTCAGAACAAAGCACTAAAAAAATCTCAAACAGTGACTGAACTATCCTATCTACACTAAACTGAGTGTCATGGGGACACAGGTCCCAAGTATTCTGAGAAATGACATTTTGAATGTTTATTTGTTGCTTATAGTCCCAAGACTCACACTCCATGTGAGCAGACCTGAAAATTTTAGTAGCCCTGGGGAGGACTGAGTAGGACTACTGTGCAATCAGCAGAAAGGAAACTAAACCCAGCTCTGCATGAAGATCCCTTTTTTCCCTGTAACTATCCTGGCACATATTCCAAAGAGAAAGCACTCCTCTCTGGAGCGAGACATCACAGAACTTCCTCATGTGATCAACATCAAAATAATCTCAGTTTATTTGTGTCTCTTAACAACGCTGGTTTGTCTGGGTGGAAGAAGGAGCTACACAGCTTGAGTCAGACACAAAGGGAAAGCTGAGCCATGCGCGAGGCACTGACAGAACCGCAAGGCGTGGTCCCAGGTGGGCCCACATCCACACTGAGCAGAATCACAGTCCTGTAGAAACACAGGAATCTAGATCAGAGCAGGCCTCTCGAGTCAAACTTTTTTTCCAGCTCTTCCCTTCCTCACTCTCTGCCCCAAAAATGCCATTCAAAATAAAATAAAAGAGCTGTTGCCAGGCAACCTCTCACTATATCTTGAAGTCAATTTTTTATGTGGATGCTAGATGCTGAAGTCTGTATGGATGTATTAGGCACAAGATAATTATTGAATTGCTAATGAGAAAAGAATAATCACACCTTTCTTAATTATATATGCACTAGATAGAGATCAGGCTTGTTAATTATTAACTACCTTTCCAATCAGCATTTTCATTAATCAAAGAATGTGAGTTTTAAGTGTAACAAATCCCTCTAAATTTATGGGGCCTGATGGGATTAATCTGAGGATACTCAAAGAGCTGGCTGATGTCATTGTGAGGCCTCTCTCAATTTTTGAATGGTCTTGGGAATCTGGAGAGATCTCTGTTTCCCAGAAGCTGGAAAACAATGTCCCAATTTTCAAGAAGGGCAAGAAGGATGACCCTGGGGACTACAGGCCTGTCAGTTTCACTTCAGTGCCTGGTAAAATTATGGAGAATATTACTGAATATATGAGAGGTAGTGAAAAACAATTCAGTGGAGGACAATGCAGCCACTGGTCACAGCCAGCACATCTTTCTGAGGGGAAAGTCTTGCTTGTCAAATCTAATTCCTTTTGCGACAAGGTAACCCACCTATGGGATCAAGGGAAGACAACTGATGTAGTATTCTGGATTTCAGTAAAGCTTTTGATCCTGTCTCTCATAGGATCCTTCTGGACAAAATGTCCAGCACACAGCTGGATAAACACATCATGTGATGGATGACCAAAGTTACAGTGACTGGGGTGACATC
>VXAD01009315.1:0-86270 GCA_013399195.1 Dicrurus megarhynchus
GGTGCTGGTCAGTGAGTGCCCCCGGCCCTGGCCGTACCTGATGGGCAGGGAGGGGTCCCCGGCGTCCCACCAGTCCTTGGGGGGGCTGATGTACATGCACCACAGCTCCCAGCTGTAGCCGTGAGCAGAGTTCTCGTAGCGCTGCACCTCGAAGTTGTCCTGCTTGATGTTATCTATGGAGGGCAGGATCACCCTCTTCCTGTTCTCCTGGATCCGGGACAGCACCGGCTCGGCCCTGGGGGGACAGGGGCAAAGCACAGCAAGAGAGGGTCAGTTCTCTGCAGCTTCCATTCAATTCCTCCCCAGTTTCCCATCTGGCCCTGCCCCCTGGCAGTGGGAAGCCATTCCCTGTGTCCTGGCACTCCAGGCCCTTGTCCCAAGTCCCTCTCCAGCTTTCTTGAGGGCTCCCTTTGGTTCTGGAATCTCCTCAGAGCCTTCTTTTCTCCAGCTGAACAACTCCAGCTCTCTCAGCCTGTCCTCACAGGAGAAGTGCTCCAGCCCTTCACGTTCCTCCTCTGGACCCACTCCAACAGGTCCATCTCCTTCTTGTGTTGGATCCAAACATGATCCATGGGCTGGGACGCCTGGCTGGAAACTTCCCTGCTGTAAAGCAAGGCTGGGAAGGGTGTGCTTGGTTTAAACCACGCTTGAACTAGTCCAGACTTCCCCCAGATCCCAAAATCCTGGGCAGAACAGGGTAAATTCTTGAAACCAGAACTGTTGGAAGGGTCTTCTTTCCCCTTGGGATTCAGTTTGATGATATGTAGCTAAAAACTTCATCTCTGGGATGCAGTTTGATGACTCTATAGCTAAAAATTTCATCTCTGGGCCATGTGCACGTGTTCGGAGCAGGGGGTGTGCTCAGCCTCACCTCTGCAGCCAAGAGCCACCTGGGCTCAGTGTGCCCACACCAGGGGAATCTGGGGGAACTGGTACTCCCAGTGCCCCCAGTAACAGCAGCAGGCAGGGAACAGAGAGAGCCGAGCCCACAGTGCAGAAATGCCTCCTCTCTGTCCCTAAAAAACAGCTCCAAGAGCTCAGGCAGTGGGAGCTCCTCAGTGAATCAGGTGTGAGGATTGAGTGACCAGAGAGAGGAATGTTCCTCTGGGAACACAGATCCCAACATAACAAACAGCTCCTGAAAGACCCCCCTCAGCTGCACTGCCATTAGGAAGGATTCAGTAGCTGTGCACCACTCTGGCTTTAACAGCTGCAAACAGGTTTTTTGTGGCTGTTACTGTGTTCAAATTCAACACAAGCGTAGCTTCTTCCACCTCCACTTTTCTAAACATGGACCATTTACTTTTTACACTTGGTTAAAAAAAAAAAAAAAAAAAAAAAAACCCTTTCAGCCTCCTGTCATGATACAGATTCAAACTTGAGCCACTTGAGCTCAAATGTTTTGAATCTCTCTGAAAAAAATCCTTATGAAACACCTTTTGCTGCTTCTGCACCTCTGCACTTATTCCCAGCAGCAGAGGAAACAAATCAATCCAAAGCATCTGAGCCTTCCCCACTGGGATCCAGCAAAGGGCACAGAAGTGGGAAACACTTTCTCCTTCATTCCCTCGCTGCCTGGGCTTTTTTAAACTTGCAGGGATTACTTAAGGCTAAGGGAATGGGAAATCATCCTGAAAAATATAAGCGGGGAGCAGGGAAAGTGTACGCATAAAGGGAAGGAACAGAGAAGGATTGCAAGGAACAAGAGCAAGGAGAGGTTTCCCTCGTAGGTTCCCATCATGCCATTCCATCCAGAAGGATCCAGAAGGAGTCCCGGAGAAGGATTAAGAAGGCAGAGGACTCGTGTGTCATTCCGTAGGGACACGTCCCTACAGAAGGATGGCTGTTCCCTGGGTTACTGCATCCCCTAACCGAGCCCCCGAGCACCTACCAGCCAGCAGTGAACTCCACGTGGGCATCGAAGAAGCCGGTGACCTGGCCCGTGGCAGCTTTCCAGCCCTCGATGCGGGCCCGGATCAGCCCTTCCCTCTTCTGGTTCCTCACGACCTTCACCAGCCCCGGGTAGCGCTTGTTGACGTACTCCTCCAGCGGCGCCTTCAGCTCCTCTGGGGACAAGGACAGAGCCGTGGGAAAGGGCAGCAGCTCCCACCCGAAACAAACCCGCTCCGGGGAGGGATCTGAGCGGTGCCACCGGGGCCCAACACCTCTGCAGCCCCTGGCAGGGACACAGCCGCCTGTGGCCAAGCAACGCCGGTCTGCACGAGATGCACTGAGCACAACCCCCACAGGAGAAGTTCGAGGTGGCCCAGAACTCTGCTGCTGGGCCAGCGAGGAGCCCACTGGCCACCTCAGAGCAGGCCAGCGAGGGGACACTGTTGCAGTGAGCTATGGCCAGAGCCGTGGTCAGCTGGACCAGGCAGATCAAAAGGCCCAGTGGTCTGATGCCTCCACAGCCCAAGGAGCTGAAGGCACAGAGAGCACCCAGACAGCTGTGTGAAGTGTGCTGACCATCAGCTGCTGCCTCCCCCCTCCCCTTATGGCTCATATTTGGTTATTCCTCTAGAAAGTTCTATGTTCCTCTGTTGGTAATTGGCTTATGTTGCTCCTCTCCCCCCCACTTCTCCCATCCGCCCTGGTCCCTTCTGCCCCCTTTTGTGAGACCCCATAAATGGTATTTTATTGGTTATTGAATGTTCTCCCTGCCTATTATGTAGGGGTATTAAATCCCATGCCCGCCTAATTTTATGGGCTCTCCTCGTGGCTTTCCCCTGTGAATAAACCCTTCCCTGTCCCACGAGGAAGTCCCTCCGCTCCTTCCCTCCTCCTTCGCGCCCCTTGCCCCCGGGAGGCAATCCGAACCCGAGCCGGGGCTTCTCCCACCCTCCAGCGCCGCCATCGGCTCCGTCCCCCTCCCCGGGGGCAGGCAGAGCACGGCCCGGGGCTGGGCCAGCCCTACAGCACCGCGGCAGGACACTTACAGCCCTTTGCACTAAAGGAAATGGAGCTGAAACAAGGACAGAAAGACGTCACCCACGGACAGCAAACACTCGGAACTCCTGATGGAGGTTTGAGCTGAACGCATTGCTAGAAATGCTATAAAACCCACCTGAAGTGACTCAAACTACATCAAAACCGTGTGGGAGCTTCACTGCCCTCTTCTCCCAGCCTCACCACTACAGCCTCGGCACCTGCTGCTTGTTTTGCCACCAGAGAAGTTGAAATTCCCTTGCTTTTATGAGGGGATCAAAGGGATTCAGGCTTTGTTCAGGAGATCCTCCCACCCCGTTTCTGGTGCTCACTGCAGCTCATTTCCCTCTGCTGACCAGGCCTGCGTGTGCAGTGCCTGGCACCCTCAGGGACCTGCAGCCCTCAGCCACCACCAGCACAGAAATCCTCAAGAGTACGAGATTTGAGCATAAAAGACGCAGAGGACTCGGAAGGTGGGAGCAGATGGAAGGTTACAGTAAAGGACAGACACGAGTGTGGTTTTCAGCCCTTTGGAGAAGTGCCCGTTCTCTGCCAGAGAAACCTCGGTCCTTTCAGTGCCTGTTGCACCAGCTCAACGCACAAAGCTCTGCTGGAGAGAGGAGCTCTAAAAGCTCAGCAAAGCCACTGGGCACCAAAACAAATTCTCAACGCCATGAAAGCAGTTCCTGAGAGTATCTTTTATCCCTGTGAGGCTTCAGGGCAGCAGAAAATTATGACATGATCCGTGACCTCAAATTATAATCTACTACCCTTCACTGCACTCTCTGTCTCCAGGACAAAAAGTAAAGAGGGGGAAAAAAAAAGTCACCATTAATCATCCACAGGGTGAAATCCTCGAGACACATGAGCACACATGGGCTCCCACATGAAGGAAACACATTGGAGAGCAAGGGAGTAAACAGCAAGGCTCATCTGCTTTGAAATCTTCAAAGGAGAAAGATTATCTGTTCCCTTCCCCACCACGCCTCCTCCCAGGCACAGCAAATGTGCTTTCTCCACACTGCCTTTCTGGGATGCTTCCCCTCACATCTCCATTTCCCCAAAGTCTCCTTTCTCTTTTATGCTGAAGTGGGAATAAAAAGAATAAAGCAAATGAGCCCCTTCCTCAATTCAAAGCATCTGCATCACACACATCCATAACTCAGCAACTTCCATTTCATGCTGAGCCACTCGGAGCAAAACCAGGATTTTATGGAGACAACAGCTCTCCCAAATGGTTTTAAGGAGACAGAGACACCGATTTTTTTGACAGATGAAGCCCCACAAGCACAGCACTGGCATCTCACGTGGCTTTGGCAGCAGGTAAGTCATTAATGCAGCAGGCCACTGCACCACGGAGTGATTAAAACAACTTTCACATTGGAGCTGGAATCTCAGCAGAAGGAAAACAAGAAACTCCTCTGGGGAATTGTCTGAGCAGCTCAAAGCAGAGCAAAGCTGCAGTGAACCAGAAGAGCTGTGATGTGACATCTCACAGGCAGCAAAGGGTCAGACCTGAGAGACCCCTGTGCCCAGCCCGCTGTGGGACAGCAGCTCCTCAGAACGTCCCCAGGAGCCAGAGCAGCACCCGGGGAACAGCCCCAGGGGATGTGGAAGGTGCCCATGGTCGGCACCACTCTGCCCCTGGTCCCTGGCAGAGGGCAGGGCCCCTGTCCTGCCCACAGCGTGTGACACAGGGGTCCCCACGGGGCTGCCGCCCGCCTGGAGCTGCACTGCAGGGACACAAGCACTGACAGCAGTGGGAAATGCAGCTCCAGGCCCTCTTCTCACCAAGGCTTTGCTGGACAGCCCCACACAGGTTTCAGGTTTGCTGCCTCCCTCAGCCCACAGCTTTTGGGGAGAACTCCCTTTTCCTCCAGCCTGAGCAGCCCCAATGGAGAGGATGGCTGCAGCCCTGCACGGGGCCAGCCTCACCCTTCTGAGCTGACCTGCAGAGGGCACAGAGCACAGCACTGTTCTGGTATTATGGGATTCATCCCTGGCACTCAGATGGGGCTCATTTCCCAGAGCATCCAGAAGGGCAGGAGTGGAAAATCCAGTGTTGGGTAATGAAAGTGAAATGCCAGTCTCCAGGGATCCCAGAATCCTGGAATGGTTTGGGTTGGAAGGGACCTTAAAGTTCATCTCATCCCACCCCTGCCATGAGCAGGGACACCTCCATAGCTCAGGTTGCTCCAAGCCCTGTCCAGCCTTGGACAATTAAATTCTCTGAGAAACTCCTGTTTGAGTACCCAGCGAGCCCTGGCCCAGGCCCCCCCTTGTCAGTGATGTGGCTGCATGGAAAAGCATCAGTAGGAACCCCGGTGCCTGCACAGCTGCACTGGCACAGCTCCTCTGCTCCTGGGGATGCTGATCCTGTGGGACCAGACATGCTCAAGCCTCTGGAAACCCTCACTGACTCACAAATCTCATCCCACTCCAAGTCAGAAGTTATCCCTAATTTTACCCCATGTTTCCCTCACTCAGCAGTCACTGAGGAACACCCAGCTCCAGCCCTGGGACCTGCAGAGCTGCTGCTGACCTTGAAGCTGTTTGTCTGTCCTGTCAGCTCAGGAGATGTTTCCTCCCCACCTGATGCATCTCCACAGCAGGTCCCAGCTACAAAGGGAGGTTGGGAGACCTGGAAGAGAATGCCAGGGCTTTGTGACTTGCACACAAGGGACAGCAGCTCTCACACTAAGGGGCAGCCTGGCGCCTGGATCTGCTCCTCCCAGGACTCCACACAAACCACAGCAGGGACAGAGCACCTCCAGCTCAGGGCATTGCTCCATCCTCACCTCTGCCTTGGTGCTGCTTTCACAGGGCTGACAGAGAGAACATCCATAGGATCCCGGGCCAGGATAACCAGCCTGGTGTTCAAAAACTGGGACTCTGGATGTGAAGGAGGTCAGGAGCCAGGATGGGAGCAGAGCAGTGGCCCCCAGCTCCCCTCATCCTCCCCAACCAGAGGAGCACTTCCTTCAGGCCTGCACTCCTGAGGATTCCTGGGGCTGGATCCACAAGGGCTGCACAACCAGGAATTCCCTCCAATCCAACACTGCCCTGGAGCCTGGAACCTCCCTTCTCTCCTGCACCCCATGGCCCTCCTCCCACACACCCTCTGAGGAAGCCAACTGGGCCATCCCTCAGCACACACCCCCAGCACCCCTGTTTATTCAGGGTGCAGTCTGGGAGGGTTTGATCTCTGCTGCTGCACGAGCTGCTGCCCGGGAAGATCTGCAGAGAGAAACCCTCCTGAAAATGCCAGCAGGTTCAATTTCAATCCTGCCTTTTTTTCTCCATCTGTCCCTATTGATCTTCCCTGAAGGGCAAGTGCAAGGAACTCCAATCCAATGGACCTGTTGCTCCATTAAAACCCCAGCTGCCAGCTGCAATCACTTATGTTATCTATTGCAAACCATTCTGTCACCTACACGGGCTGGGAAACGGG
Organism: Dicrurus megarhynchus; assembly: GCA_013399195.1. NCBI lineage: Eukaryota > Metazoa > Chordata > Aves > Passeriformes > Dicruridae > Dicrurus > Dicrurus megarhynchus. Next base: position 6,380 of record VXAD01009315.1, read on the forward strand.
GCTGCCAGGGAATGGGGCTGCCAGGGAAATGGGGCTGCCAGGGAAATGGAACCACCCAATGCCAAGGAAAGTAACCCCACCACGGACATCAGCCCAACGAAACACCCACTGCTCCATCCCCACCCCAAATCCTGCCCAAACCTCTCCAAATCCTGTGGTAGCCCCCAGAACTAAAAGTGGGAGCTGCCTGTAGCCACACAGAGGAAGGAGCAAAGGCCAGCAGCGCCAGAGAGCTCAAGGAATTACCAAAGGCAGGGAATTCCTTGTGCAGCACTGGCCAGGTGGTCCTTGGGAGGGGACCACACCTCCTCTACACCCCTAAGGAAAACATCCCTGTGTTTGCCAGGCTCAGCTGGGTGGGAAAAGCCTACAGAGCCCCAGGTGTTATCAGAAACACTGGAGGGGGCAGGGCTGGGGGTGCTCCAGTGCCATGGGAGACCCCAGCCACCCCTGTCCCAAACTCTCACCTGCCTGAACCTCTGAAGCCATCAGGGCTGGGATTTCTGCAGGAAATCACTAAGGCAGCTCCTTCAACAGGCAATAAATAAATAAATGTGATCATTTTTCAGGGAGACTCAGAGCCAGGGGAGTCTCTGAAGGTTTTTACCTGCAGCTGGACCAGAGGAAACTGTGACAGGGGGAGCAGGGGGATGAATCAGCTCTCACAGAGAAAGCTGCTCCCGGTCAGGGCATGCAGCTCAAGCCTCTGGTCATTGGGTTCAGCAAAACCCAAAGAGAATCACGGAATACCCTGAGCTGGAAGGGACCCACAGGGATCGTGGAACCCAACTCCTGGCCCTGCACAGACACCCCAACAACCCCACCCGGTGCTGCTCTGCTGCTCTTCCCCACCGAGCCCCGAAAGCCTCAGGGCTGGACACCAGTGGGACAGCCCAGGTCAGCTCCAGGTAAACACCCCATCCTCAGGCTGGAGTAACTCAGCCCTGGGAAAGGCTGGGATGTGACTCAGCTCCTTGCAGTTCCCCCCTCTGAGCACAAACACCCAGACAGCTCCCGGGAGAGCGGGGCACGAGCGCTGCTGTTGCTGCTGGAATGAGCTGCAAAACAAGAAAGGGATCCCTCAAGTCTCACTAATGTGCAACGCCGAGGTAAATTACAACCCTGAGCGTGTCTCCCCCGGTGCAGCCAGCTCCTTTAAGCAGCCTTTTATCCAAAGGGTTTCCTTTATTCCGAGAGGTTTGCTTTTCAAAGAGATGCTATCCCAGATTAAAAACACTAAAAGACACAACAACAACTAAAAAAAAAAAAAAAAAAGGCAGGTGATGATTAAACAACAGACTCAGACAAAGTGTGCAGCTGTGAGATAACACAGCATCTCAGGGGCACGTGGCTGCATCCTCCACCAGCCCGGGAACCTCGTTATCGCTGCCAAACACAACCTGCACGCTGCCTGTGGAACCGCAGCCCCGCAACAAGCACAAACAAAAGCAGCCTCCAAAGGAGTCTTTATGAAGTGTAATGTGCAGCTCAAGGGAGAACGGGGCTCAAACTACAACTCCCCGAGCTTTCTCCTTCAAGGAGGGATTTTTTTTTCCCCTGTTACAATACATTGGCATCTTTTATCTATTTACAGCTCAGACATAAAGCATCAGAATGCCTGTGTTCATTAATTTAATCTCTCACTGCACACTTTTGTGTTGTGCCGTGCTGTTGTACAACAAAGCTGAGAGCAAGGAGTGTCTAATGAGGCTTCAGGAGCTCTTTGTTCCAGCCTGAAAACCTCCCACCAGCACCAGGCTTTGCTCGTGGCTGTGGCACAGCTCTGCCTGGAGGGCACAGAGCCAGGTGGGCAGGGCAGGTGGCTCTTGCCTCTACCCCTGGGGCTAACCTTAACACCCGATTTGGAAATCCCTGTTTACGTTTGCTGCTTTGTTCTCCAGTTACCCAGATTTGCTGCCGTTCCTCTTCCCCCCTGACAAACTCACACAAACCCCAGCCAGGGACTGTCCTGAGCAACTCCCCCAAAGCTGCTTCTGGTGACCCAGGGGACAGCACAGCTCCTGGGCTTGGGCACTGCTCCCTGGAGACAACCTTCTCTCAGGTTACACAGCTGAGCCCCCAAAGGCTTTTCCTGGGCTACAACCACCTACCCACAGAAGCTGTCCCTCACTCCTCACAGCTGCTCACAGAGAGGCTGAAGAAATTCCTTGTCTTGTTCAGTCACATCCTCCAAAGTCACACCCCCACAGCCCCATCCTCTGCTTGATCCTCCAGGATTCATCTCTAAATCTGAGAGCTCATGAGGAACTATTTTCCTGTAATTATTTTCCTGTAGAAGCCAAATCTATTTATTATGATGACTTTGTTTGTAATATCCAAAGCATCAACTCCGTGATGTTGCTATTGCTGCTCAGAATTATTGCCTACCATTAGTGGGAACTCTGTGACAATGTTATTGCCATTAATAATTCCTGGCTGTCACTGCAGCTCCTCGAGGATGCTGAGAGGGAGCACATGGTCCCAGAGCTGCGTTCTGGTTTGTATCATTTCTTTTACATGAGAAAAGTAGATTATTACACGCTTGGGAGGAGCTCTTCATAAACATCTGCCAAGTTACCTCATTATCTTCCTTCAAATCCCTCCTTAAAAATCTCATTTGGCATGAGGCCTGCAAAGCCTCAGCAGCACCACTGGCATGATTAACTCACCCTCCCAGCTGATGGCACCACCTCGCTCCCCACCCTGCCCTCCTTGTGCACCTCCATCCCAATGTTTCTGAGGACAGAACCCCCCAGGGATGTCCAACCCTCAGCACAGCCCTGGGCCAGCGTGAGGGACCCTGGATGCTCTTGATTCCAGTCAAAGCACCCTTGGGGTGGGATGCAGCCCAGGTGTGCCAGGAGACTGTGATTTTCCCACTTTGTGCCCAGGATGTCTGAACTCGTCCATCAGTTGGGGTCATCTCCCTGCCTCTCCCTCCCTGGTGCTGTACAACGCTCCAACACAGCCCTGGAGGTGTCCCAGGCCAGGCTGGATGGGGCTTGGAGCAGCCTGGGACAGTGGGAGGTGTCCCTGCCCACGGCAGGGGTGGCACTGGATGGGGTTTAAGGTCCCTTCCAACCCAAACCTCTCTGGGATTCTGTGAAACCCCAGAGCTGGAAGCCCTTGAACACAGTCCAGGCTTTGGCCACCCCTCTGCCTGCCCTGCCAGCCCCCAGCCCCATCCAGCCCCAGCACTGGCAGACCCCAGGGATGCTGCTTCCCTGCAATCCCACAGTGGATATGGGGATTCCATCCTGGTCCTCACTGCCAGCTGCAGCCTCGGCCCATGGAAGAGGCAGATGCTTTTGGAAGGATTTGTTTCGTTGTCCTGTGCCTTTCCAGGGTCTCCAGAGCACCGGGCTCACCATTGGCCTCGCACTGAATGAGGAAGAGGCTGTTCAGAGACATTTCTTTGTGCACAGCAATGAGGGGAGAAGCTCGGTGATGAGCACCAATGGCTTCTCTGTGAAAGAGTTCTTCCCTTTGCCCCATTAATAGGATAAAATTTGGAGAAGGAGCCTCTCATTTTGGTATTTCAAGCCCTCCAAGTCCTGAGCACTGTGAGCAGCCCCTCACCTGCACTTCCCCTTCACCAGCCAAGTGGTTCCAACTCTGAAATCCCACGGCTGCGCTGTGGACACCATCCAAGCTCTGCCCTGGAGCTGCTGTGATTCCCACCAGCTGAGGAGCTGCCCTCCTGATTCTCCTCCTGGTAATTAGAACTCATCAGCTTTCCATGGTGCTCATTACTGTGGTGTTTGAGTGCCTGTTTTTCCAGCCTGAGCAGCTCGCTGTGCAGCAGCTCCTCTGCTCACAGACAGAGAGCAACCTCTCAGCTCCCCCTGGAATGAGCTCTCCACATCCTGCACCCTGCCCTGCTCTCCCCTCCAATCACAGCGTCCACAGCACTCCTTGATTAATTTTTTTTCAAACAACATTGAAAGGATGAAAAGGCAGCACAGCTGAAGAAGGCAGTAAACAAAGTCACTTAACTATTTGCTGTCCTTCACGAGGATTTTAACTGCCCTGGTTACGTTGTCCAAGGGGATTTTGGGAGAAAAAAAGACCTGGGAAGAATTTGTGTGTGAAAATGCTTCCTGCAGTTCTATGTTATCAAAAGCCAGAAGGGAAGGGCTGAGAACAGTGATGGAGAGCAGGGTGAACCAAAGGACCCTCGTGTGCAATGTGGGAAACCAAACATCCCGTCCAGGCTGTGGCAGGGCCTGACCTGGACAGGTGGGCTGGGATTGTTTCCTCCTCCTCCTCTTTCCTCCTCCTACCAAAACCAGAACTCAGGGAAGGAGGGTCTCTACAGGGCACCAGACATCCATAAAGCCTGGGATGTTATTTTACAACAGGGAAACTCAGGCACACACAGAGGAAACACCTCAGTTAACACCTCTGGGAGGTGTCAGAGCAGAAATGCCTCCGGGCTCCAGGCTCTCGTCCTGGCAAATACTTCGAGGTGCATCTCTGCAACAGCCAAAGTGTTCTTAGCAGAAACAAGGATACCCTGAAACCAGAGCTCCTGGATGCTACTGAAGGGAGATGTCAGATGGCTCTCTGCTTTCCTTCCCCTCCCAGCTCTCAGCTACGCTTTCAAAGCACAACTCTCAGATTTACCTGCGGTTTGATCCTGTTCCTCGCCAGAGAAGCTGGAGAGAACTTTGTGCCAGCAGCACACCCACCCCTTCCACCACGTGCCCCTGCCCAAAGAACCCTCCAGGAGATTCCCAGAGATGAAACCCCTCCTGGTGGAGCTGGGAGCTGCCAGCACTGCTCACCCTCATCGCTGTTGTCATCCACCAGGATGATCTCCTTGAGCAGGGGCGCGGGGGTGTGGTTGACGGCGCTGTGCACCGAGCGCAGGATCACCGACAGCGCCTCGTTCACGAAGATGAAGATGATGGAGATCTGCGGAAGGTCCTTCCCGTATTTCAGCTCTTTGCACCTGCAACACGAAGGGCAGAGAGAGACACGGGGTCAGCAGAGCTCACAGGGCAGCGCTTCCAGCCAGGCACGGCTGCCACCTCCCAGCTGCGCACGGCCAGGGACCCCCGCTGCCTGCAAACCCATCCGTGAACCCCTGCTGCTGGGAGGAGACAGCAGCAAAGCACAGCATCCCCGGGCTCAGAGAGCACTGCCAGAGCTCACCTAACCCAGGCTGTGATCCTGTGCTGGTGGGCAGGACCAAGAGTGGCCTCCAGAAGACAGCAGATGCCTTTAGCAGTTCAAGGGAAACTCCCCAGGCCCACTCTGGCCCAAGGGTTCCAGGTGCTCAGAAGTGAGCCTTGTGCTTAAACAGCACTTGGGAATTTTCTTCCCATTTGCTTTGGAAAGAAATGAACATAAAATGAGCCTTGGTTAAATAGTCTCAATAAATGTTTTTGCTCTCTGAGCAGATACTTCTGAGCACACTCCTGTCTCTGAAGCAGAGGGGAAAAGGGGAGAGCAACCTTGAGCTCAAACATCACTGGAAAGGCCAGGGGAGAAGCTGTTGGGAACAGCGGGAATGGTGAGGGCACAGGGTGGGAAGTGGTGGGGTTTGGGGTGTTGCGTGGTTTGGGTTTTTTCTTTTAAGCATTTTTCATGTGACCTGGTGTCTTTGTACTCCACGGCCAGCATGGTTAAAGCCAAACACTGCTGATCACCCCCCTGGGTTTCAGGAGTCATTCCTGAACGCGGGCAGGGGTTGGGGCTGGCTCTCTGCTCACACGCACTGCAGAGCAGGACAAAAGCCCGAGCTCCCAGGTCTCCACCAGCACCATCCCTGGCAAGCAGCAGGGACCTGGAGAGAGGGACACCCCTGGAGCAGGGCTGGGGCAGCTCCGAGGGAAGGGGTGCTCCAGGTGACCCCCAGCTCTCCAGGGAGCGCAGGGACACGGGTGTTGCTCCCCTGCCACGTTTCATCTCAGCCAGACACCTCCTCTTAACAGAGCAACTGTGGAAGGCAAACGGGAGATCTTGAACCACTTCCAACAATTTAATTCAACTCTCCAGCTTCCCCTACAATAAATCCATGGGGGAAGGAGAGAAGGAGCCTCCCCACCCTCTCCCCACATCCATGGCAGATCAGACATGGAAGCAGAGTTCCCAGAATCACATTGAGTGTGCGCAGAACAAACCCTGCCCAGATCAGCAGAGAAGGACCAAAGGCAGAGTGACATCCCAGCAGCTCCTCAACTCCCCAGCAATGCCTCTGCATTGCATTGTCCTGGGTGTTTCTCAGGCAACAGCAGGCGTTCTTCAGACTCCAGAATGAGACTTGGGAGACAAAGATTTCCACAGGAACACAGTTTTCTTTACGAATCTCCTTTAGTTAAACAGATTTGCTGGGTGAAAACAGGGCTGTGTTTCTTGATTTAACTATTGCCTTCCCTACAGCAAGCCAAGAGCTCAACAGAAGGTAACCAAACACTGAAAAGGATCTTCCAAAGGGAAACTCTTTCTTTAAAATGAATGAAAGAACGGTCATGATGGGGCAAAGTGACAAGGGACCCTGAAATCCTGCCAAAAAAGTCAAAGTAAACTGACTCAGACATTAAAACCAGCTTTTGGTAGATGTTGATACCTGCTCCGATGAAGACGAGGTTGTCACAGGAGCAGGAGCATTTCCTTTTAATCATTGCTCACCTCTGGGCTGCCCTCCCCCAAGGAATGCTGCAGGGGACAAAGAGCTCAGCCTGTGATCAAAGAGCTTTGGAGGCAAATCCAAACCCAGCTCTTTGAGGTTCATCTCCTGCTCATTGGCATTCTCCCTGAGCCACTCCTATCAGGGTTCTCCTTCCCCAGTCGCTGAGGACAGGCGGACAGAGATCCAGGGAGAGGAGATAAACCTGGAAGGGAGGAGTGGGAAAGGCAAACCCCGCACTGTTGGGGGCACAAAGCCCCAGTTCTCCAAGGCAGGAGAGGCTTTGCATAAACACCCTGCTCTGGTGGCTCTGGCTGCCCCCATAGGGGTAGGAAAGCAGCAATTTTAAGCCAAATTCACATCAAGTTTGTTGTGTTCCTCCCACGGGGTCCCTTCAGTGCTGGTGCCAAAAGCTGTGGGGTGAGTGATGCTCGGCCGCAGCCTCTGGCTCCACCAGGCCCTTCCCTGTGGACAAGCCAGCAAATATCCCTGTGAGTGTGCAGGAAAACACCTGCAGCTGCTGGGCTCTCCTGGGGCACGGAGGGGAAAAGGGGAGAGCAGCCCTTGAGCTCAAACATCACTGGAAAGGCCGGGGAGGAGCTGTGGGAAACAGTGCGAATGGTGAGGGCATGGGGTGGGGGGAAGTGGTGGGGTTTGGGGTGTTGCGTGGTTTGGGGTTTTTCTTTTAAACATTTTTCATAGAAAAAGGGCTGATGTGGATGCTTTGTCCTCCTGCCCACGTGCAGGCAGAGGCACAGGTGTGGCTGCTTTACTCTGGGAACACTCAGACCCTTCAGGGAGCACTCACCGCGGGTCAGCAGTCCCAGGACAGGTGAGGCTGCAATCCCCATACCTCCCTCCTCACCTGCACCCTCCTGCACCCCCAGGAACAGCACCCTGCCCACCCTGAGAGGCCTTCCCTGCAAAGGTGGGAAGGCACAGGATGGGGAATTCCTGCTGCCTTCAGTGTTTCAAGCACAACCCTGAGGAACAGCACAGAGAACCCAGCACCGACCCCAGGTGCCAGCAGGAGCTCCAGGGGCTCAGGGACAGTCCCAAGCAGAGCTCCAAAGCTCACCTGAGACACCTGACACCCTCTGCCCACAGTTATCCCCCTCAGCCTTTGGCTGTGTGCCAGCCAAGCCCTTTGGAATTCAGATCCCAGGCCAAAATACTTCAAAATTCAGGGAGACCTTAGAGCCCCTTCCAGTGCCTAACGGGGGCCTGCGGGAAGGCCAGAGAGGGGATTTTTGCAAGGACAAGCAGTGACAGGATAAGGGGGAATGGTTTTAAGCTCAAAGAGGGTCATATTGGGAAAAAATCCTTCCCTGGGAGGGCGGGGAGGCCCTGGCACAGGGTGCCCAGAGCAGCTGTGGCTGCCCCTGGATCCCTGGCAGTGCCCAAGGCCAGGCTGGACACTGGGGCTTGGAGAACCCCGGGATATGGAAGGTGTCCCTGCCTGGGACAAGATGGGCTTTAAGGTCCCTCTAACCCAAAGCACTCTGGGATTCTGTGAATCTCAGGTTCTATTTCAAACACCCCGCTCGTGCTGCACCTGGCCAGCCCAAAGGGAGGCTCCTTCCAGGAAGCTGAGTGTTCAAGGGGACACTCCAAATACTTCAAAACTTTTAAATTTAAATTAAATACACGGGACAGACCACCACAGTACATTCCAGTGCCACTGATCACCTACCCAGCTAAGGCCAAGCCCACCATGGGATGTTTCATTTAGCCCACGTCCATCGTTCCCCAGTACCAAAGGCTGTCTCAGAAAGTTCTCCCTGCCCGTGGGGCTGGTGCTCTCCAGCCACGTGCACAGCTGCAGCTGGCTCCGAGGCAGAGGTGCTGCCACATCTGCAGGACACAGGCACTGGGCGAGCTGGCAACAGGGCCTGACTGGAGAAAACTGAGGGAGGCTGCAGGTGATCCCTTCCCACTCCTGCTTTGCCAGGTGAGAAACACCCCCCTGGCCCGGCACAGAGCCCCTGCCAGCATCTGGAAACGAATCAGAGCAGGCTACACAATTACATTTTCCCCCACTAAGTCCTGCTCTCTCCAGTTAAACCTAGGCTGGCACCTGCTCGTAGGATTTATATCCAAATACCGTGAATCAATAGCGGAAAGAAAGAGCCACCTTAAAGTTTTGTCTCTCCTTTAGATCAATGGGATATCAAAGAGGCTTTTTATGTCCCATTAAATCATGCTTGAATATGTTCCATTAAATCATGCTCACAAAACTCTCCAAGTCTGAGGCGGCTGGGGAAAACCTCCCCATGTTCAGCACTGGGTTTAATTTAAGGATCTCGCCGAGGTCTCATTGAGAAATGTTCTTGGCCTTAAACAGGGTAAAAAAGGGGTTTCCTCTGTCCTTGGTCCAAGGCTCAGGCGTGAAGGGAGAGGTTTAGGCTGGAGATCAGGAAAGGTTCTTCCCCCAGAGGGTGCTGGGCACTGCCCAGGCTCCCCAGGGAATGGTCCCGGCCCCGAGGCTGCCAGAGCTCCAGGAGCGTTTGGACAGCGCTGCCAGGGATGCCCAGGGTGGGGTTGTTGGGGGGTCTGGGCAGGGCCAGGGGTGGACTGGATGATCCCTGGGGGTCCTTTCCAGCTCAGGACATTCCAGGACAGTTTCCTCACTTCAGAACACCGAGGAGCTGATGACTGACACCAGCCCCTGCACAAAGCAACTCCCAACATCCTCCCCACAGGGCCTGGATGGGTGCAGAGGTGACAGCTCCTGGACTGTGAGTACCACCATGGTTTTGGGTCCAAGATCTTTATTCTACCTAAAGCCCAGGCCTGCAAACACGAGAACCTGCAAGGAAACCCCCAAACCAAATGTATTTATGGAGAACATTTTTTCACCTGAATCTTTGCAGTTCCTGTTTTATGTAAGAAACCATCCCAAAACAAAGGAAGGCTGAGCAGGGGAGCTGGGGGAAGGGGAAGCAGGGCTGAGTTTCTGCTGAACAGCTTGGCACACATCAGGCTGGATTAATCAAGTCAGCCAAATTCAAAAGACAAAACAGCACAAAACCCCAGCTCTGCTCCAACGTGTGTTTGCCTGCTGCAGAGCCTGCTTTCAATCCTCTGATCATTTGTTTTCTGCTCAGCACACAGCTGTAAATCCACTCTTCAGAGCAGCGAGTGAGATTAGGATGTTTATTGTCTGTCTCAGTAACAGGAAGGGGATATCCCAGCATTTACTGCCTCATGATCCCTCAGCAGAAAAATCACCTGGAATCGCAGCGAGCGTTCCTGGAGCACAGAGAGGCACAAAGTGGCAGCTAACAGCTACAAACCACCTCTTCCTGCCCAGGAATTTCACGAGATCCACTCTATTACCCAATTAACACCTCTCACCTGTTCTCTGGGGCACAGGGCCATTTCCATCAACCACCTGGAACTGCACTGCCTGGCACCAGCCAAATCCCGATGGTTTCTAACCTTCCCTACCCCATATAACCCATTGATCAACCCCAATCAAGGCAGCTTATGGACAGCCTGGAGTGTGGACTGTTCCAGGACAACAGAGGCACTCCTTGGCTTCAAGGAGTCTTCACTCCTCGGCCTTCAGATCAGGCCAGGTTTGCACACAGCTGCCAGGGAATGTCTGTGCCTGGGTGGGACCTTCCCCAGGTAGCCCCTTTCCGAAAGAAAACAATTTCATGAAAGACACAATAATACATTCAAGTTTTTCAAGAGAGCTTTAGGCTGGAGCTCAGGGAAAGGTTCTTCCCCCAGAGGGTGCTGGGCACTGCCCAGGCTCCCCAGGGAATGGTCCCGGCCCCGAGGCTGCCAGAGCTCCAGGAGCGTTTGGACAGCGCTGCCAGGGATGCCCAGGGTGGGGTTGTTGGGGTGTCTGTGCAGGGCCAAGGGCTGGATTGATGATCCTTGGGGGTCCCTTCAAACCCAGGATATTTTAAGGATCTGTGGTGCCCTGAACAGCACAGAGCTCAGGGAGGAGCTGGGCAGCCAGGCTGCAGCTTGCTTTGCTCCCCAGAGCACTGAGCAGAAATCCTGCTAATGCTGAGAGATCAGGAATCGCTAACCCCAGAGGCTGCACCAAAGATTATATCCACCCTTGGCCACAGGAATTATCTTCCCCCTTCCAGGCTGTGCCATGATGTGTCATCCACTCCTGACAGCTCCCACATCTACTCTGCACAGGAACTCAACATTTCCAGACTGCCACATTTCCTTAATCTGTGCCTTTGGCATGGCCCCTTCCCCCAGTGCCAACATAAAACCTACCAAAGCTTTAAATGGAGATGAAATCCTGTTAGGTGTAGCTGTCCCCATTCCCAGGGAGGGGGCAGCACTCCATTCCTCTGGAAGCCTGCTCTGATCAGAGTTCCCTGGTTTTCAAATATGTCCAATGTTTGAAAGGGAATACTTGGATTCAGACAAAAACCAGGCTGCCACAGGCCATCTGAAATTATCCAGCAGTAATTTGATTTTCCTAATGATGCCCTTCTAATCAATCCAGCCTGGAGCCCTCTGGAGCCACCTCTCCACGTGAGAGACGGGGGGCACAGGCAGAGCTCGGCAAGATCCAGAGAGACACAGACCGGGAGGAGTAAAGAGGTGAAGAAGTAAAGAGGTGTTAGAAGAACATCCCTGAGGGAAAAGCGGCTGCAGCTCCGTCTCAGAGCACTGACAGTGGTTTAAAATCACAGTTCCAACAAACAAGGTAGGAAAAAACCCAACCTCACCCTCACTGTGCCTTAAATGCTGGGTACAACAGTCCCACCCTCTGGCTGGGGATGTGTTTTTGCATTTTATGGAACCACAGACACAACGTGTTGCCCTGAGCTGTTTGATCCAGGCTGGTGCCGCAGCTGGAGCTCCCGCAAGGTTCTGCTGGGACATCTGGCCATGCAAAGAGCCAGCCCAGGGCCAGGCCCAGCCCAGCCCCAGCAGCACAGTCCCTGCTGCAGAGGTCCCTGCCAGCCCCGCTCCGGGCTCCGCTCCTGCTGCCTGGGATGCTGAGGCAAAGGCCAGGGAAGCCAAATGGGAAGTGAAGAAATGCCAGTGGAAATCAGAACCCTCTCATTCAGGGAAGGGCTCAAATGTGCCCTACAGCCCCAGGGAAGAGTCACACACAGGGTTCCTGGGCTTCCTGTCCTTCCTTGGGCATAAATCATGGAATCACTGAGGTTGGAAAAGCCTTCTTAAGGTCATTGATTCCAAGCACTACCCCAGCACCACCCTGCTCACCACTGCCCCATGTCCCCAGGTGCCACATCCACAGGGATGGGGACTCCACCACTGCCCTGGGCAGCCCCTCCCGATGCCTGACCACCCTTTCAGTGAGGAATTCCCCCCAGTATCCACCCTGAGCCTCCCCTGGCCCAGCCTGAGGCCGTTCCCTCTCCTCCTGTCCCTGTTCCCTGGGAGCAGAGCCCGACCCCCCCAGCTGCCCCCTCCTGTCAGGTTCAAGCCTCTACAACCGTCCCTCCCTCAAACCCAGGACACAAAGGACACCCTGTGCAGTGTCCGTGTTCCACACAGGATGGAACAGGAGCCACACAGGACGGGCAGGCCCTGCTCTGCTTTGGATGGATGTCAGGTCAGGAAAACACACCTAGGAGAAAGCGTCAACAAAAAGCAGCAGGGAAACAGCAGCCTGCTCTGTGCAGCCACTGGAACAATCCCCTGGCCTGACTGATGCCCGGCACAGGCAGGGATGGGCAGCACCCTGTGAGATCACTTGGAGCACACAGCACTGTGCTGAGCTCTTAGGGAACACGCTGATGGCCGGTGCAGGAGTGGGACCTGCTCTGTGCTCCTCGCTGGGAGGGTGTGAGGAGCAGAGTCTGCTCAGAATGATCGATGACCTCAGTGGCTATTTAGTAACTGCAGCACCATGTGACACTGCACCACCCCTCATCTTCCCAGGGATGCCCCTCAGGGCTGGTCAGGACACAAATGTCCCCCAGAGCATGAAGGGGACATCCCTACCTGTCCTTCTGAAATGCCACCAGCAGCAACCACCATGGAGAGGGCTGGACACCCCCAGTCTGCACAGCACCCAAGGCTCTGGGGCTCTGTGCTGCTCCCACACCCTCTGGAGTCATTCCTACAGCTCCTAATGGGGTCCTACTGCACCATCTCCATCTCTGTGGGACCAGCCATGGCAGACACTCAGCAGACAGGAACAGTCAGATGTAGAAATCTGTGCCAGCTGGCATGAAATGGACCCAGATCACAGAATCATTGAGTGGCTTGGTTGGGAAGGACATTAAAGATCATCTCAGCCCATCCAGATCCTGTGCCCCTGTGGAAGAGCACAGGGCAGACAAACAATGTGCTGGTTCTGATTATGGACAGCACGCCTCCTTATGAAAGCAGATCCTGATGATGGGTGTTCCAAGATTTCCTCCTCTCCTCCGTATCAGAATGCCAGATCTCCCCCCCTCTCTTTATTTTTAATTCTGAGCACCCAACAGTTCCCCAGCCTGGATCCTGACTTATTAATAATTTCTCTTTTGGCCATCACACTAAATAAATCCCACTAACGTGCTTATCAGGAGCTTATCCCTTCCTGACATTTCAGTCTTGTATCAGGCTCAAGGGTTTGCATATTTAAACAGGCAAATATTCTTTTCATCAGCAGAACAAATGATTCTTGTTATTTCCTGTCCTTAAAGACACCGTGAGCATCATGGAAGTGCTCAGCTCTGCTCGCACAGCTTCCACAGGGTTGTGGAGCTGTTCCTGTAAAATGTGGCTCAGGAGCAGAGAGGACGTTCAGCTCACACACATTTAAATGCCTTTTCTACAATGAGCTGTGGAACTGCCACAGTAAAGCCAAGGGTGTGTGAGGGACAGCTCAGTCAGATTAGTGCACAAGAAGTGGAATTCTCCCCAAAATTCCCCTCCCAGAGATTGCTGCTTCAGGGAAACATCAGCTTGGAACTGTCACCCCTGCATCTCTCGGTGCTGAGGTTCCCAAAACTGAGAGCACTCCTCAGAGAGGAAGTCCCAGCAATTTGACCCCATTACAGACCCAGAGATCAGCACTCTTCCAGAGGAGCAGGATCCCGTGGTGTGGTGCAGGAGCCCAGAGCCAGCCAGCGTGTCCCTGTCACCTGTCACTTTTCAGGACAGCACAAGGGATGATATCCACTGTATCAGTTCTTGCACAGAGCCCCTGGCTCCTCAGCAGTGCCAGCAGGACAAGGCAGAGCTGGACACAGCTCCAAGGTCTCCTCATGGCCACACCTGGCCATATCTGGCCATCCACAGCACAGCTGGGGGCTCCCAGCTTGACAGGAGAAGGAGGCTGCTGTCCCCTTAACCAAGGCATCAGGGATTCAAACACAAGATGCCAACGTTATGACGCTCAGGGATGAAGTGGTCAGCCCCGGGGGGACAGGAGGTCAGCAGGGCTCAGGAGCAAAGCCTGCAGGTCCTGCTGCCTGCCTGTTGGCCTTTCTCTCCTCCCAGGCAAGTCAGATTGGGCAGGGAGGAAATTCAGGAGCATTTTTTATTCTGTTTGTTTTAAAACAGTGCCCTGCAAACACGGCTGGATGCTGAATGATGCCCAAACAGGCACGGACTGAAGGAGCAGGCTTTGAAATGCCTGTCTGCAGCATTTTACACCATCGTGATCTCAGAGAGCAGCACCCTGCCCTCCTCTGCCATGAGCATCCCAAGCTGTGGGACAAGGGCAGCTCTGACTCCATCACCCAGTGCTGAGCAGTCCTTCAGGGAAGGCACAGGCAGGGAGCCCTGACTCTGCTCCACAGGACAGCAGCAGATCCTGGCCACTGGCAAGAGGGTGAGTGAGTGCTCACGGATGAAAGGCGCTGTCTCAGGTTACAGTGTGAGGTCCTGACTCCGCCAGGTCAAGCCAGTGTTTCTGTTTTATTGCCTTGTTATATATATTAGTGAAGAACTGTTATTCCTATTTCTCATATCTTTGCCTGAAAGCCCCTTCTTTCAAAATTATAATAATTCGAAGGGAAGGGGGCTATATTTTCCATTCCAAGGGAGGCTCCTGCCTTCCTTAGCAGACACCTGTCCTTCAAACCAAGACAGGCAGCAATGTAAAACTGTAAATTACCAGTAAAGTGTAAATTACCAGTAAGTTGTAAATTAACAATAAGTTGTAAATTACCAGTGCATGTTCTGACAGCCTCTGCTAGAGGCACTGCTGCTCTGTAGCTGCTCACATAGGCACAGTCCTGGACAAGGCAATTCAGAGCCATCTCAGCTAAGGCAGGAGCCAGAGCTCCTTTCAAGGTCGGTGAAGTGACACTGCCACTGCCAAAGGACAATTGACTCCACCCCTCCATCCCAGGTATATTTCTGTCAGGGATAACACTGAAGCTGTTTTTTGGGCAGGTGAAAATGCCTTTTCCCTCCCCTGATCAGAGGCAGCCCCAGGCTGAGTGTTCAAACACATCAGCGAGGGAGGGGAGCCCTTCGTGGCCCAGCCAGGGATTCCAGGGTGACAATCCCACAGCAAACGTCACAGCTCTGCTCAGGCGGGCTGGGATAAAACTGGCGCTGCTGGGAACCTTCCCTCTCAAACTGAAAATGAAATCCTTGGTACCGGGCCTGAGGTGGGAGTGTTTTACTGGCATAGATCTCACGGGAACCCAGGATTCTGACATCCCCAGGACGGACCTGAGGCAATGAAGAAGAAAAGTGGCCACCACTTGTGCTGCGTGGAACAAGGTGGAATGATGCCACTGCTGGAAGAGCTGGCATAAAAATGATGAACTTGAGAGGCTCAATGGAATTTTAGAGACAGCTCTTCTTCTCTGTGATCACAGAGCCACGCTGCTGATGGCTTTATGAACTGGAAGATGGAGAGGTTTTTAAACCTTTCCCGTTACGTACAGAAATCACTGGGTGAGTTTGTTTAACCTCTGCCAGAATTGGCTCAGCCTCGGCAGAGGGGTGTCCCTCAGCCCTGTCTGCCAAATTCCTGCGTGGGGAGTGTCACACAGGGAGGGCTCTGCCATCCCAAAATCCAGGAACTGGCTCCAGGGAGAGCTCTGCCATCCCAAAGTCCTGGAGCTGGCACCAGGGAGAGCTCTGCCATCCCAAAGTCCCAGAGCTGGCACCAGCACAACCCACCCCAGCACAGGCTGCTCACCAGGGCACGCTGACACACCCGTGAGACATTTGTACTGCTTTGGGTGGAAACGAATAAAAACAATCCCCAACCACCACCAAAAGGGTTAAACCAGCAGGTGGGGCTGATTTAGATTTGCTTTTCTGCTCATATTCCAATGTCAGGTTCCAGTTCACTGAAAGCAATTAACTGCCCACAAATACTGGTGCCCCTTGATGCAGGGGCCATCAGGACAGAGGGTTAACAAACCACCGGACCACACACAGGCGTTCACTCCAAAGCGCCAGAGGTTTCCCTTTACTCCACCGAGGAAGCTCCACACCACCCCTGCTCTTCTGTGGAGAGATTTGGGGCTGCATTCTCCACCTCTGCCAAACAAAATACGCGACAGACAGAAGTGGGAGACAAAGGTGACCAGCTCAGAGCCCGAGCACACAGAGGCACCCAGTTCCACCCAGTGCAAAACTGCAACACCATTAAATCCCTCATGGCAGGGGAGGGAGGGATCCAACCCAGCCACTCAAATGAAAGCTGAATTACCAAAAGGGTAAGAAAAAAACCTGCACAAATAAAAATACTCCGACCTCCCCCTGTCCCCTCATAATACCCCAAACCAAAACACTCTCGATTTTTAGTGACAGGCTGGAGGTGCCCCACGAGTGGGGTTTCACAGCCCTTTTGTTGTGCCTGCCTGTTCCTGCAGAGACCCAAGGCCAGCAGCCACAGCTCCCTCCCACAGTCACTTTGCACTGCTACTCCATCCCCGAGAACAGCACCGGAGGCTGGGGATTTGTCGCTGCCACAGCAGAGATGCTGACAGGAGCACCGGAAGCCTGGCCCAGTGGCACAGCTCCTCTGTCACCCTGGCCCCACAGGAGCCAGCTGGGGCTGTGAGCACACTCTGCCTGGCTGGGTGTGTCTGGAGGAGCACTGGCCGTGGATGTGGCACTTGGGGACATGGCCTTGGCTGTGCTGGGTTGGACTCGATGCTTGGAGGGCTTTTCCAACCTAAGTAATTCCATAACACACTTGACAGAGCACAGCAAACTCAGATCAGAATACGTGCAGAGGTACAGGGTGAACTTAAAAGGCTTAAAAGTGGTTTCTGATGAACTTAGCTCTAAACCTGCCCCAGACATCCTCGTCACCTGCACACCCCAGACCTTTGGATGCACACCTGAAAGGTGGGGAATTCTGGACTCTTCTTCCCTCTCACCCTCACCTTACCAAGGCCACTGGACTTTTTCCTGCTTTTCACCAGCCCTAACTCCCAAGCTCCCCCCACCTGCACAGCCAAACACATCCAGGCACAGCCAAGGATTGGCTTTGCTGCCTGCAGCTCCTCAGGTCCCCTCCTGGCCCACAGAGAACCCACAGGAACTTTGCAGCTGAAGGCCTGGGAGGTAAATCCTAATCCATGCATGGGGCACTGGTGGGACTGGATGATTTCCCCATGGCTGGGCTGCAGAGCACCATGGCTGAAGCACAAAATGCTGTAAATCCCACTGCAATGTCCTGCTGTGCCAGCACAGGCGGGGTCAGGCTCCCTGGATGCCTTAATCCATAGGCACTGCTTCCCAGCTCTTCCCTACACATCTGTGCTGCTTTTGCCTGAAAACCTCAGTGGCAGAGGAAAAATCTTCTGGGTTTGTCCTTCTGGTGACAAACAGCTCCACAAAGGAAACCCACTGGTACCAAACAAGCTCCATTTGTGCTCTGAAATAAAGCTTCACCAGGAAATGAATTGATCTCCATTTGCCTTTTGTAAAGATTATGAACAGGCTTAAAAGAAAGCAAGTGCTCAGCCTGCTATTCATCCTGCCACTTCCTCATCATGCTCCATTCATTAATTGCTTATTCTAGTTTGGATTTTGCTGATTCAGTGCACATGTCTGCATGCAAAAGGGACTGACAACATTAAATCTATTGTGTCTATCCTATCATGTAAATTTTTTGTGACCCAAGCATCTTAAAACACCTAATGCTGTCTGGTACAGTTCACTGTTTACAGATCCAGGTTCTCAAACTATTTCTGACCACAAAGCCCTGAAACTTCCTCACATTTCCCCAGGAAACTCAATTTTAAAGCATCTACTTTATTCCCAGTAATTCTTCTTCAGAAATGTTCAGCTCTATTTTAGAATTAAGGTCTCAAGAATAGGCATCACAATTTAGGGACATACAGACATTTCTGAAGGCACATTACTTGGCAAGCCCTAAGAAGAAATTATCTGCAAAGTTGTAAAAACAGAATGTAGAGAATGGGATTTACTCTGGCGAGAGGCTCTTGTAATAAAGTTATTAGGTTCAGGCAGATCTGAGGGAGATAAAAGCCAGAGCAATTCCGAGTGTCACATCCACTTACCCAGCTCTGCTTGTGCCCAGCTCTCCCTCCCACACACAGAATAAGTCATTGACACCTCCTTGCTCTTGGATTTTCCTGCTGGAAAACTGCACAAATGGCTGCAGGACCAAGGCTGTCAAAGCAGCAGAGCCTGACTCCCCCTCTGCCTGGTCTGGCTGGGAACGTGCTGGTTTGGAACAGAAAAGCTCTGGGCAGTCCAGGGGAGCAGGCTGGTGGCACAAACAAAGACACAAGCCCTGATTTCCTTGGAAGCCAGCTGGAGAGAAGCGTATCCAAAACTTAAATTGGTTCATTTGTTCTCATAAGCACAGTTTAGTCAGAAGTATTTATGCTAACACAGGTATTTTTCAGCAGTGGAGTTCAGAGGAGCACAAAAGCGAGTTGTTAAATTACACTAATCCCATCCTCTGCCAAAGTGATCATTTAATACCCGTGTTTGCGTTAGGGAATGTTTTATAGCACGCTCCTGCCACAGAAGTCTTCCCTGAAGCACCATGTTCCCAACTCACAAGGACAGGTAATACCTTTGTAGTCAGGAAGGGAAAATTGACAATTAGTGGGATGTGTGGCATAAAGAACCCCGAGGTGCTGTGCTATAAATCCATGGTCACAGTGTTTGCAGGTGACGCTGAGCAGCACAGTGGAAGTAAGAGACTCTCCGGCAGCCACCAAACAAACTCCAGCTGCTCTCCCCAGAGCACTTTCTTCCTCACTGGGTTTCCAGAAGATATTGGGGCTTCAAGCACCAAAGGCTTCTGACACACTCCTGACCCCACACAAGCTGCCCACGTGTGCTCCAGTGACCTCTGCTTCCAAAGGAAAAGAAAGAAAAAGTGTCGGAACCCACGACATGTCTCTGTCTAATTTAGGGGACCTGACACCCCGAAATGGGGGTGCCCCAGAGGGCACTGCCTTTGCTCTTCGTCCTTGGAGAGCTTTACCAACTCTAAGAGATTAATTGCAAGCCACAAGAGTCTAATATAAGCATTAATAGTCACTTTGCACCGGGTGAAATGTANCTGCCCTGTGTCCCCATTAAACCTACGACAGAAACACCGCACAAACCCCTGAACTTTTCCACAGGGAGTGTGACAGGTCCAGTTCTAGGGGGACTTCTCAGCTCCCTGGAGCTGCTGCGTGTCCAAGGAGCCAGGCTGCTCCTGCAGGTCACAGGAGCAGGCTCAAATAATAATCAACAAATGTAAAGCACAGCTGTAAAAGCGTGTCTTTAGAGCCTTTACTTGCCCAGTTTTCAAGAAAAAGCATTGCTGGAAGTCAGGAGCAGCATGTCCAAACACACTGAGGAATAAAGATCAATACTGGTATTTATTCAACAGCCTGCTGGTTTGTATTAATGCTGGAGAAGCAGTGGAGCAGCAAAGAGGCTTCTTCCTCTCTGCAGATCATCCCAAAGGCAGCATCCCTGGAGGGACAGGAAGGGCACAGGGCACCAGCAGCCCCTGCACACACAGTGCAGCAGCAGTGGCTCCTCAGAGCTCAGGGCCACGATGATGCAGGAGAAATAAAAGCCTGACTTTGTCTGGAGCTGGGTTTGGAAGGACCTTCTACCCCTGTGACCTTCAGAGCAGGGAGGGGACAGCCTGGGCACAGCCTCGAGCGAGACCACCAGGACCTCACTGGGCTGCAGCTCCTCCTGAGGGGCAGCTCTGATCTCTGCTCCCTGTGACAGGGACAGGGCCCAGGGAAGGGCTGGAGCTGTGCCACGGCAGGGTCAGGTTGGGTATCAGGAAAGGTTCTTCCCCCAGAGGGTGCTGGGCACTGCCCAGGCTCCCCAGGGAATGGGCACGGCCCCGAGGCTGCCAGAGCTCCAGGAGCGTTTGGACAGCACTGCCAGGGATGCCCAGGGTGGGGTTGTTGGGGTGTCTGTGCAGGGCCAGGGGCTGGGCTGGATGATTTTGCCCCTCACTTCAAGAAAGGCACTGAGGGGCTGGAACATGTCCAGGGCAGGGAACGGAGCTGGGAAGGGGCTGGAGCCCCAGGAGCGGCTGAGGGAGCCGGGAAAGGGGCTCAGCCTGGAGAAAAGGAGGCTCAGGGGGGACCTTGTGGCTCTGCACAACTCCCTGACAGGAGGGGGCAGCCGGGGGGGTCGGGCTCTGCTCCCAGGGAACAGGGACAGGAGGAGAGGGAACGGCCTCAGGCTGGGCCAGGGGAGGGGCAGGGTGGACATCAGCAGGAATTTCCCCATGGAAAGGGTGCTCAGGCCTTGGCAGGGGCTGCCCAGGGAGGTTTGGAGTCCCCATCCCTGGAGGTGGCCAAGGAAGGGCTGGAGGTGGCACTCAGAGCTCTGGGCTGGGGACAAGGTGGGGATTGGGGACTGGTGACCTTGGAGGGATTTTCCAACCTCAGGGATTCTCAGATTCTCCTGAGCTGGGTCCCTTCCAGCTCAGGAGGTTTCCATGGCTTTGTGCAGCCTGGCAGAATAAACCTGCCTGGACCACAGAGAGATGGGACAGACTGGGCAGGACAGAACACACGGACAGAAAATATCCAACAATCCACCCCTGAACTGCAAATCTGCTCTGGCTGTGGTGAGCTCTGCTCTGAGGCACAGCTCCTTCATGCCAGAGCTGTGACACTGATACTCACTGCTTGATTTCTCTACTTGCTCTCCCAGAAAATTTTCAGGTGGCACCTTTCCAAGTGCTGGAAAATATGACTTTTCCTTTTTTTATGGCTGAAGCTATAAAAAGCCAAGGGCAGGAGTGTTTTTCATACAATGCTGGATCAAACCCACAGCCATCTATTAGGAGAGAATGTGCACAACCAGTCCTGGCTTTTTCCTAGAGCTGTAAGGATCTTTTAATACACTCCCACAAAGGGAATTTCACATCTGCGAAAGTAATTTTTTTTTTGTCCTTCCACTGTCTTGGTTCCTCTCTAGTTTTCCCTTCAGCTGTTTGATGAAGAAAAAGCCCTACATCTTGCCTCTCTTTTCCTGGCTGTTGTTTGGATGTAGGACTGAAGCCCATCAAAGCACCCTTTGCAGAAGGTAAAATAATGGACTGTAGTAACACATTGTGCATGCAAGAGAGAAGGAGCTCTTCTGACCTCCTCTGTTTGCAATAAGCAGCAATCACAACAAATAAACAGGCAAGAAACTCTATTTCCCAGCAAATACCACTCTCATAATTCAAGTAGTTTGTTTTCGTCTGCTTAAACGTTGTCCTTCTCCTCAGACTCACTGCATCAGGCCTGGCTGACCAGCCCAGGGCAGGACATGAGTGACTGGCACATCCCCACAGATGTGTGCTCAGGGATGTCCCAGGTCCTTGAGGAGACCATCTCTGAGCTCTCCCACTGGCTGCAGTGATATCTGCACATCTCAGACACTTCTGCCAAAGCCAACGTGGTCCTGGGGGTGGGGGGAGAGGCAAAAAGCATTTTGTTTCATTAAAGGAGGCTGTGCAACCCCAGTTTTGGGGAGGAAATGAGATGCATGGAGCAGTGACAGGGGCACCTCCTGCCCAAGCTCTGGCAGGTGCTGAGAAAATACCTCATTTCAGAGCCTTGGTACCAGAGAAATCTGAGACAAAGGCACCTGCAAAGCCAGGGAGTTACTCCCACAGCAGAGGAGATCTGCTCTTCCCCACAGGAAAATAAATAGGGTGGCACATGAAACTCCCCCATCAGAGCCAAGCAGAGGGCACAGGCTGAGCCCCCTGGCACAAACCGTGGCCAGGGTGGGCTCTGCAGGAACATTCTGGATCCAGCACAGGAGATGGGAAGGGAGGAGTGGTCTCATGGGCAGGAGACTCAATTACAGCCTCCAGGTGCATCCTCCTGGGCAGTCCTGATGTGTCTCAGTCACATCCGCACTCACCACTCCCCAAAGATGCATTCTGTTGTGGTTATAAAGCCAAAATGAATTCTTGGGCCCTGCAAGCTGAGGGGAGGCTGAGGCCCCAAGGCAGCCCCACGGCAGAGGGCAGGAGGCTCTCCAGGGATGGGGAGAGACCCCGAGGGGAGCAGGGCCTCCCTCCACCCCACAGTGTGCTCTAGCACCCAGCAGGTGCACACTGAGAGCCCCCAGAGGCCACACACAAACCACTTTAAATAAAAGTGAAATCAAAGCTTGATTTAGTTTCTTTAAGTTAAGTGGTCAAACAACCACCCAAAGTCTACCCAGAAGCCGAAACCCTCCATGTTCTGCACCATATCCCAAAGAAAGGCTCTCAGTTCGCTGGTAATAAAGCAGCTGAAGGCAGATGGTGCTGGAAGGCCCAGTTGCTGCCAGGCTCCCATGGCAGCAGCTCCGGAAATAACCGAGTGATTCAGGCACTGGAGACATGGCTGTGACAGCTCCGACTCAGCCCCACGCAGCACAGTCACACCAGGGCACACGTGGAGCTGCTCCCTCCTCGGCTGATGGCCACGGGACGGCTCTGCCCAGGGCACCTCTCCAGGCCGAGGGGGCCCACGGCAAACACGGAGCAGGTGCTGTGAGAGCACAGCAGCAGAGCACGCTCCCAACTCCTCCAAAGCTTTTCCATCACAGAATCATGGAATGGTGTGGGCTGGAAGGGACTTCAGAGCCCACCCAGTGCCACCCCTGCCATGGCAGGGACACCTCCCACTGTCCCAGGCTGCTCCAAGCCCCAATGTCCAGCCTGGCCTTGGGCACTGCCAGGGATCCAGGGGCAGCCACAGCTGCTCTGGGCACCCTGTGCCAGGGCCTGCCCACCCTCCCAGGGAACAATTCCTTCCCCATATCCCATCCATCCCTGCCCTCTGGCAGTGGGAAGCCGTTCCCCTCATCCTATCACTACACCGCCTTGTCCAAAGTCCCTCTCCATGCATTTCCTGCCCCACGTGCAGGACCCCGAGGCAGGCAGGAGAAGGGGTTGTGTCTCCAGGCTGGGGAGCCCTCAAAACATCAGAAAAATCAAACTGTGGGAGTTGCTTATCTCTTACACCATCCTTGCTGGTCACTGTAATACCTCGAGGCTCCCCTGCCCGAGAACAGCTGTCGGGAGATTTGCAGCAGCAGGAATGTGTCATCTCCACCCAATGATCCAATAGCCCGAACAATTGTGGGTATTATTTCTCTTAAATCTACCCCTTAATCCTATAATGCCATAAAATACCACTGAATCAGAGCTTAGCAGGATTCCAGAAAGGAACAGACTTTTAAAGAGATAATGAGAACTCCACATTTATATTGGATAGGATGGAAAGGAGAGAATGGGGGAGGCAGAACGTACCAGATGGGCAGATTATCTCACAGTTTTCCTTAATATGATTTCTTCAACCTGAAGCATCTGGTAATTCCACTATCAGAGATTAGATACCGGATAAGATGGACAGGCAGGCTGATCTAACAAAGCAATTTTATTTTCTGGCTACACACAGGAGAGGTTCCCATTAAATCCTGTATCATAGGATAAAACAGAGGTGCATAAAATGCTGTCTCCAAGCAGGGAATGTCTGCAGGCCCTGAGATCCCATGTAAATATGCTTCACTTTCAATATAGAAAAGAACACATCTCCCTAACCCCCCATCCTCCCCAGGCAGGCAGCGAGTGCTGAGAATGGATAAACAATAAAACTCACTCAGCAGCCTTGTCCTTCAGAGGGTTTTGCAGAAAATTGAAGAAAATCTCTCCGGCTCATATTTTGTGGAGATTTGTGTAGAAGTCCTGCAGGCTGCAGGCAGCACCTTGGGTACTTCCAGTCTGGAAGCAGAGATTGCTTTCCAGAACGTGCAGGAATCTCATCCTAAAGCCTCAAAACCCGATCAAGCACCATAGAAATGTCTTCCCAGTGCCTTTCCCATTATGGCACTGTCTGGCAGCAAGTTCTGGGATCACTCAGCCCAAAACACCAGTCCTGCCTTATTTAGCCCAAGGAAGAGCTTTCCCAGCCATCCAAACTGGGATCTACTCTTTGATTGACTGGAAAATCTCGTGCACACCCAGCCCAGCCTTTCCTGCTCGGCAGAGGGTCGGGATCAGGAACATCGGTAGGGTCCAGGTGTGACAGGCACAGCTCCCGTTTGGAATCAGCTCCACACGCGTCATTCCATGGATC
The DNA here is from genome assembly GCA_013399195.1 of Dicrurus megarhynchus. Lineage (NCBI taxonomy): Eukaryota > Metazoa > Chordata > Aves > Passeriformes > Dicruridae > Dicrurus > Dicrurus megarhynchus. The sequence continues at coordinate 30,512 of VXAD01009315.1, forward strand.
CAGAGCATCAGCACCGCTTCTCTGGGAACCAGCCCAGGGCTACACCCAGTCCTCTCAGTGGGGAACAGCAGGGAAGAGTTTCCACCTCCCAGCACAGGTGAGCAGCCCCAGCAGCAACGGGGCAAGGGAAGGGGGAATGGGGAAAACAGAAAAGGGGAAAGGGAAAAGAGGAGAGGGGAAAGGGGAGGGGGAAAGGGCAAGGAGAAAAGGGAACAGGAAAGGGGAAGGGGAAAGAGGATGGGGGAAGGGGAAGAGAAAAAGAAAAGGGGAAAGAAGGAAGAGGGGAGGGGAAAGGGGGAACGGAAAAGATGAAAAGGGAAGGAGAAAGGGAAAGGGATAAGGGAAGGGGAAAGGGAAAGAGAGAAAGGGGAAAGGGAGAGGGGGAAAGGGGAGGGATAAGGGAATGGGAAAGGGAAAGGATAAAGGGAAACAGGTAAGGGAAGGGGAGAGGGGAAGGGGTAAGGAAGGACAGAGAGGAAGGGGCAAGGGGAAGGAAATTTCTCAGCTGAAGCAAAGATGATAACCCAAGCTACCAGAAAGTGACACCACCCTTCCCCAAATCAGGACAAACAAGGTATTTTGCCCCAGCTCCTGGAGCTGGGAAAGACCTGACCTTCTCCTGATCATCATCCTCACACCTCTGGAACCATTTTCCCCAGGGAAACTCCCTCCTTTCTCTGCCTCTGGGCAGGACTGAGAGGCCCTGAGCTGTGAGCTGGGCTGGCTCCTCCTCACCAACAGCACCTGAAATCCCTCAGAGCAGGGATATCTGAGTCCCTGAACCCTCAGTGATGCTGACCACGAGGTGCAGGGAGCCTGGAGACACAGAAATACACACAAAATGTGCCAAACTTCCCCTAAACTCTCCTTGCTGTGCTTCCCTTCGGCCACAGGCACAAAGAGGGAGCAGGAAAAGGCCTCAGAGCTCTGACCCAGAACTCGGGGCACGGACACCTGACCACATGAATCCTTCCTTAAAAACAGGGAAAACTGAGGAAAGGATGGGGAGTGCCAGCCTGTGCCAGGACCAGGCCCAGTCCATTGGCATTCCAGACACTCTGCAGCCTTTAGCTGAACCACACAGGCTTCACTATTATATTTAAAACTACTGCATGCTTTGTAATGCTTATCAGCTGGAGGGTTTTCAACAGTTTTTCCCCACTAATGCTGCAATTTCAAAGCCATTTAGGCTAATTTCCCTTGACTTGAATCTATTTTAATCAGAGACCAGGATACTTGACTTAAATGGTTTGTGTTCAACCCTTCATAAAATCAGCCATAAACCTGAATGCACTAAATAGCAAGGGAGCCCTGAAGCCAGAAGTAGGAAAAGCTGAAACTTTCCAAATTCTCCAGCAAACTCCAGCCTATTTCACACCAGACCAACTGTTCTCTCGCAATAGCAAGACAATTGATTCCCAAAACAAAAAGAAAATCAATAAACAAAACACACTGCTGAAGTTCTTACACAGATAAAAGGCACTAAGTTGTGCAGCTGCACTCAGTACCCACAAATTCTCTCCCAAGTCTCAGCCCAGCTCCAAATTGAAGCGTTTTTAATGAGCTGCTGTGCCCTGTCCTCTCCCCCACTCTCCCATGGAATGATGGATAGCGGAACTGAGGAAAAATACAACGCGAGCCTAAAAATGTCAGAATTAATCCTTTTCTTCCTCCAGAATCTGAAAAGAAACATTACTTCTCAAATTAATTCCCGCCAAGTAATGCTGGCTCTGCTGGAAGTCAGAGTTGTGGATGAGAAATGGAAATCAGCAGCTCAGCCTCAGGTAAGTGCTGGAGAAGGTCTCGCTCCAAGGATTCGGCGTGGCTGGGATTTGCATATCAGAGAGGCAGAGGTGCAATTTGTGCCTGCAATTCAGCATGCCTGGAGCAGCTGCAGCAGCAAAATGCAGGCTGGGCCTCCATTCCTTTGGAAACTCATCCAAGGATTTCTGCTGTCAGTGGTGATGCTCTGAGGGGCTGCTCGGGACTCAGGCAGCGCCCGGAGAGGGGAAGGAACAAGGGCTGTCCCTGCTCCCAGAGCCTGGACAAGCTGCCAGCACCTGCACACACAGAGCTGCATCCCCGGCTGCACAATCTTCAGTGCTCTGCAGATGCCAGGCAACAGCTTTGTCACTGCCCCAATGACACAGCCATTGGACACGGATCTTTCACAATCAAAACCTCTCTCAGCTCATTTTTTTATCAGGGATTTCACTCCAGGCCTGGACAAACTGACACTTTCCTATTTTGAGGAACACTCTGGCAGCCGTATCTAAAATTAACCTTCACAAAGATAAACTTGCAGCATGTCTTTCCTCATCCCCTTAACAAAACGATGTGTCACTTCTTTTAAAGCCTGTTCTGTGCTGCTTGGCAGGTAAACACCACCAGCACCTTAAAGCTCAATCAAAAAAAGGAGAGGAAGGATATTGTCACTGTAAAAACTCCCTTCAGTGTCCCAGATCCCCAACAGCAGATCCCAGAGTGTCCCAGGAGGATCCCTGTGCTGGGAGGATCCTGAGGGCAGCCCAAGGGCTCCAGAGGTCCTGCAGGGACATGAAGGAGCTGCCAAGGAGGGAGCGAGAATCTCTGCACACTTTCACAGGGTAATAAACACCAAAAGCTCCATGAAAGCAGAGCTGAGCTTCTGATGGCACCAATTCCACCCAAAATCCTGTACTGCTCTAGGAAAACAGAGACAGACTGGGAAGAAATTCACTCCTTTCCCCTGATAAATCATCTTGATGAACTCTCTCAGTCTTGCCAACTACCTGAAACAAGGGTGGGGCCAGCTGGGGATCAGTTTCTTCTCCCAGGTACAGCTGACAGGACAACGGGAAACAGCCTCAAGTTGTGCCAGGGGAGGTTCAGGTTGGATATTGGGAATTATTTCTTCCTGAAGGGCTGTCCAGCCCTGGCACAGCTGCCCAGGGCAGTGCTGGAGTCCCCACCCCTGGAGGGGTTTAACAGCCCTGTGGCTGTGGCACCTGGGGACATGGGTCAGTGGTGGCCTTGGCAGTGCTGGGGAAGGGTTGGACTCGATGATCTCTGAGGGTTTTTCCAACCTCAGTGATCCTGTGATTCCACGAGCTCAGTTCCAGCCCAACCACCCCAGTTTCTCATCACTGTGAACGATGAGGGAAGAGCCAACAGCACCAAACCCGACTGGGAAAGCCACCAGCACTGCTGGTGCTCAGGTGACAGCTGAACACAAGCATTCCCTCCTGCAGCACCTGGCACTCACTTGGTTGGGCGATAATCCGGGATGGAACGGTCCAGGGAAATCTTCTCACTGAGGTAGGAGTTGTAGCCATACTTCTCGTGGGGTCCCTTTGCCTTCTCCTCCTCCTCAGGGGACAGGGTGGCTGGGAGGCCACCCTTGCCACGGCCACCATAGCCCTCAATGAGGCCAAGGGACTTGGACAGACCTGAGGGAAAACAAAAACACATTGCTGGTAAAACACATCCCTGGTAAAATCCATCCTTGGTAAAATCCAAACCTGGTAAAATCCATCCCTGGTAAAATCCAACGCTGGTAAAACACATCCCTGGTAAAATCCATCCTTGGTAAAATCCAAACCTGGTAAAATCCATCCCTGGTAAAATCCAACGCTGGTAAAACCCATCCCTGCTAAAACCCATCCCTGCTAAAACCCATCCCTGCTAAAACCCATCCCTGGTAAAACACATCGCTGTTATTTCCAAAAGAAACAAGACCACTCCAAAACTCCTGGGTGTTTTGGGTTCCTGGGTGTTTTGGGTTGGCTTTCTGCAAACATTCCAAATTCTCCTTCTTTGGCCCAGTGCTGGAACAAAAGTGACTCAAGTCTCACAGTTGCTCGTGGCTCAGGCAGGCTGTTCCTGCCAGCCGTGCCCCTGGCGTGCAGCTGATAACCTGTCCCAGGATCTGTGCATTTATTTCGTTGGTGGGGAGGTGGTTCAGGCCTCCTTCCCACTCTCAGAGAGGTAATTACATGGAAGGTTAGATGTCCCCAGGAGAAGGATAGGTTGAACACAGAGCAGGAATAAAATAGGGTTGGTTAAGTGCCAGCTGAATGAATTTTTGCTCAGTGTGAACAGTGAACAGCATACAAATGGTACGGATTTAAAACCAATTTCCCCTCAAAGCTTTCTTATCTTTTAAAGTACAGTGTTCCCAGACCTTTATCAAGGGGAATTATTTATTTATATCTGCATAGCTGAAGGACATAGGCAAAGTTCAAAACGAGCTGCACATAAGGAGCTCCATGGATGATTTGGTGGTGCCTGGGGGAAGCCGAGGCCATGCCCATGTTATTATTTATTAGACAGGACACCTGGAATTTTAATATTTTTCATTAGCAGAGATTCAGTCTCTTTTTGTCAGAAACATAACAATAATAATGATGTTCTGCCTTTTTGTCTGTTTGGTTTTTTTTTTTAATAAAAGACACCAGGGTATATTCCCATTGTTTCAATGGCAGAGCCCTGACTGAGAACAGGACAGGTTTTGTCACCTCTGAAGCTTCTGAAGGGACAATAACCTTGAGGCTGGTCCAGCTCCCAAACCTACCACTGACTTCCATTGTCCTGGACAAGACATTCCTGCCTCCCCAAAGATTAAACACCTTTTCCTCTAAAAGTGGCACTGAGAGGCAGGAAAAAATCAGCTGGGAATGTAAATCACAGCCAGAGGGACAGTTTGAATAATACTATTACTACTACTACTTCTACTACTTCTACTACTACTACTACTACTTATTACTATTATTTTATTATAATAATAACTTATTATTATTATTATCATTATCATCATCATCATCATTCCTTCTGACAAGGAAGCTCTGAACATCCTTCCCTGCTCCACCAGAGCTGATGGAGCCCCTCTGACCACGCTGGGCTTGATTAGGTTTTATCTGAGGACAGTAACAACAAATCAACTGCCAGGGTTTGCTGGCTGTGCCGTGGGGATGGATCACACATCCAAGCTGCCTTTCCCAGCTCCAGGCTCAGCAGGAGCCAGGGATCACTCAGGAAGGCTGGGAAAGGTGGCACTTTGTGGCCTGCAGAAGGTCAGCAGATCCGTCCGTGAACTTCCCAACCCCAAATGCTTCCACTCCAGGAACCCTCAGCATCTCCCAGTTTGCTTTTAAAGCTTAATTTAGCTTTTCTTGATTCATTTGAACACATTTCTCACTGCCCCTGTGCTTCTGCTTCTGGTGCTTGGAAGCCACACACCTGTGAGAGGGGCTGCAGGGAAGTGGGCACTTTCTGAGGGGGGCAGAGGCTCCATGGATGGAGGACACTCAGTGGGATGTGGGAACCATGAACATCCCAGCACCTGGCTCTGCTTAAAGCAGGTTTTAAAAACACAAGCTGGGGTTATTATCAACACTACTAACAGATAATTTACTCAGACACCAAGGCAGTGCTTCTCCCAGAGCTCTGCACTTGAAGCCAGCAGGGAAAGATGATCCCTCCAAGGCTAATCCATCCCCCACAAGATCCCAGTCAGCCTCCAGAGGTTCTTATCCCTGGCTCGGCTGAGGGAATTGTGCTCCCAACCACAGCACCTCGGTGAAGGAGCTGGAGTTCGAGGTGAGGAATCTCCCTCAGTGCTCAAAGCACCACCAGCCACGGAGGCCACGCCGGCCTGGGGGCCTGAGCTGCTCTTTGCAGCAGTAGGAGATGCCTGGAGCAGGGATGTCTTTGCCAGGCAATTCAAACTGACAGGCTGGCTGTCCTCTGCAGCCAAACCTCCAGTCCTGCTCCACCAGGAGAGGGGTGGGAGTTGCTGGACAGCCCAGGACACCTGCCCTGCCCACCTGAGCTTTGATCACACAGCACAGGTACCCCAGTGCCCACTCTGTGCCTCCCAAAGCACGGCCAAGGCACGGGCAGAGCCAACCCAGACCCAGCAGTGCTCCCAGGCTCGGTGGGAGGCTCCACGTCAGGGTCCTGCTGAAGTGAAGCCTCTCTGCTCCCCACAGAGGCACCAGAGAAAGGCCAAACACGACTTTATAGCCACCAGCTTTGAGTGGCAAACCTGTAATGCCATTAACTGCTTTATTCCAAACCACAGTCAGGGCAACACTCAGTTCCCAGCACACATTTCTCTCTGCTCACTCAGTTTGTTCATTATTTCTGCATACTCTGTCCTTCTACTACTCGAAGTCAGTAAATGCTGATAACCCAACATCATTTAACCAAAGGAATTGATCAGATGGATCCACCTGTGCTGGGCAGGGCTCACCACGAGCCCACCATCCTCCCTTCCAGGAGAGGACAGCACAGCCCCGCAGGGAGAGTCACGGAGATGAATATTCCCAGGGGGGATGTGCCAGGCAGGATCCTCTGGCTGTCTCTGTGCTGGTTAAACATTTCCTCTCCAGCCCAGGCTGTCAGGAGGGCTCAGCAACATCACCTTGGTGTGTGGCACTCAAAGCAGGAGTCAAGGAACGTTTGGCCAGGAAGATAATTCATGTCCAAACAGAAGAGGAAGAGATTTGTTTCCAGCTGGCTGAAAAGGTGCCTCAGGAGAGGCAGAACTGAAAACAAATGGTGACAGCCCATCCTCATCCAGTTAATCCATTCATTGGCTTTTATTCCCCACATTTTTGGGCACCTTTCTGTGAACTTGGGGTGCCTTTGCTGGGACGTCAGGAATTACCCCGAGCCCAGCCCGTGTGGCTGCTCAGGATATTCTGAGATTCCATGAAACCTGCTTGAAATTGGCCTGGAAGGGCCAGATGTGACACACAGACACCGTGAGTGACACAGAGCAAGAGCATGGTGCCACCAGCTCGTTTCCTGGAAGGACAGGGCTGAAAGCAAAGAGTCAGGGCTGTTCCCAAGTCACAGGGCGAATCCTTTGTCATTCTGGGCAGGCACAAAGCAGGAGTGCTCTCTCCTGATGCCTGCTCCAGCCTTTCTGTAGTGATAAACAGCACTAATCCCCACAAAAAATCTTGATCTTTGGAGTGAATTCAGCCCCCAGGGAATTCTGCAAGCTCAGGAGATGGGAACAGGCTGCATGGAGATGAGGAGTTGGTGCAGATCAGAGCTCTGAGCAGCCACGAGCTCCATTCATCCCAAAGCCACACTCACCCAAAGCTAAAACAGGATTTTTTTTTCAGAATCTCCTAAAAATTCTGAACTTTGGAACAAATGGAATATATTGCTATTGTACTGCAAGAATAGAAGGGAAAAGAAAAACCACGACACCACTTGGAGCTGCTGAGATCTGAGCCCCTCCTGCTGAAATGGCCGGACAGGGGATCCCTGGGGACTGGCAGGAGTTGCGTTTTCTTCAAGATGATATAAAAATTTAATCCCTAAAGCAAAAATATTCCTAGACTGAGCACAGTTAGAGTAAATATATCAGTCTCTTCTTAAGCTGAGTGTATTTCAGGAGGAGACAGGAGTTTTCTAGGACAGAGAAAACCTTTAGTGAAATACAATCTAATGTGATTCCCAGCCTTCATTTCCAAAGGCTCCCCGGGAGCTGGAGGGGGGAAAAACTCTTTGCTCCACGTCAGCCTGGATGAAGGAAAACATTAACCCTCCCATATAACCCTCAGCTGAGGAAATTTGTGACTGAGGGGGCTGGGGAAGAAGGGAGAGCCCTGAAATGAAAAAGCATTTCTGAGAAATGCGTGCTGAGCTCAACGCTGGGGGCAAGGAGGGAGAAGAACATCAACCTTGCAGTGCCTAAAGGGGTCACAGGGGGCTGGAGAGGGACTGGGGACAAGGGATGGAGGGACAGGACACAGGGAATGGCTTAAAAATGACAGAGGGCAGAGTCATGTGGGATATTGGGAAGGAATTGTTCACTCTCACCCTGGCACAGGGTGCCCAGAGCAGCTGTGGCTGCCCCTGGATCCCTGGCAGTGCCCAAGGCCAGGCTGGACATTGGGGCTTGGAGCAGCCTGGGACAGTGGGAGGTGTCCCTGCCCATGGCAGGGGGTGGAATTGGATGACCTTCAAAGTCCCTTCCCACCCAAACCATTCTGGGATTCTAGTAAAGGAAAGATTTCTGGAAAAGCAAAATTTTTAGCTGCATCCTTCTGTATTTGTATCTCCTGCAGCACGAGGTACAGAGCACACAGAGCTCAGGGTGAAAGCCACATTCCAGTAGGGAAGAGGAACACAAAGCCCCCCTTCTCCAGCAGAAAGAAAAGAAATAAATAAGTGACACCGAAACCGTACTGGAAAACACAGGAACCATAAAAACATAACTAAAGTAGATGTCTCTGCAAAGTGCAGCTCTTACTCACTGAAGCACAGTGCATTTTCCAGCCCCAAGAGCTCTCACAGGGGGGTTTGTCCCCGGCCCAAGTCAGCCAGAGAGCTGAAGGCCAACAGGCAATCTCTGACGTGGGGAAAAAGCCAAACTGGGAGGTAAATGGCCCAGGGTGGGAGTGTGTGACCTGCAGGGGATGCAGAGAGAGAGGACACAGCAGAGAGGCTCTCGGGGCATTGAGAAACAGCTACAAAGGGCAGAATGTCCCAGGGAATGCTGGAAATTAGGGAACTGCTGAAGTTTTCAGTGCTGTCCTGCTGATGGCTGCAGCACAGACTGTTAAAGGGAGGGGTCATTACCGAAAAGGGGCACTGGCAGAAGAACAGGCATCAGTTTTCCTCTGCAGCTTCGGTGGAACCTGGGGCATGGGATCTTCTCTCCTTGCAGCAGTTTTTACACCATTTCAGGCAGTCTTTGCTCAGAGCTGCTGTTATGGGGGTAAATAACTCCCTCTCCTCTGGCTGTACCTGTGTACCAGGGAACGCTGTGCTGCCACAGGGCTGTGGGAACTGGGCAGGGAATACCAAACACAGCTGGCCCTGGCAGCTTCCCTCGCTGCTACTGCCTCCCCAAAGCATCCTTAAACTCCTGCAGGGGAAACTAAAAGTAGCAGTAAAGGGATCACAAGGTGAGAGTTTGCTTTCTCCTGGGGAAAAAAAACATATATATAAAGTTTTAAAATGAGCTTAAATAGTAGAGCCCAGTGAAAAGCCAGCATTCCCCTGAACCCTGTACAATTCTATCCCCTGTACCTGCTAAACTGACTTTTCCCAGGGCTGACCACTTATCAAAAGTTTATCCCCAAATCAGACACTGCAGCTAAAGGGTCAGTGCTTCCCCTTCCAGCAGACAGTCCTTTTCCAGGAGCTGGATTTTAGCATATCAGAACATCTCCCCCAAAGCACAGAGCTGCCTGCTGTCCTTCGCCATGCAAATGATGTGTTGGTTTGCTGCAGAGATTACCGTGAGCGTGGTGACTTTCAAAAGTGGGGGGGTCAAGAAAACTCCCACCCTCTGCCTTCACGCTGAATAACAACTGGGAATTCAGAAAAAGCAGCAGATGAACGGGCCCAGGCTTGGCAAGCAGGGATTTTAGCAGAGACACACTGGAAATAGAGCATATTTTACCTGTACTCCAACATATTGCATCTCTGAAAAAGCTCCTGCCTATGAAAAATAATGTGAATAATGCTGGCTGAAATGAATTTGTCCAACAGAGCATTAAGATTTCACTTAAATAATTGACAGGTGGGGGTGAGGGAATTGAACACATTTTCTTGCAGCCCAGCCAGGCAAGGACAAAAACCAGGATGGGCACAGCTCATTATTAAATATATTTAATAACACAACCTTTTTAATGCCAGGCCGGATGGGGCTTGGAGCACCCTGGTCTGGTGGAAGGTGTCCCTGCCCATGGCAGGGGGGAATGAGATGAGCTCTAAGGTCCCTTCCAACACAACCACTCTGGGATTCTCTGATTTAATCTTGGATTAGTTGATGACCAGTAGAAGAATGTTTTAAACCCAGCAGGGCTTAAATCATTATGGGAACAGCCCGCAACATCGAGGTTTCTCCCCACCTTGCACTCCTTGGGAAGGCTGGAGAAGGGAGCACGGTCACTGCACAGGTTTGAAGTCATGTGAAATGTTTAAACACAAATACACATTTATATATCCACACCCACAGGGATTCAGAAAAGAAGTTTTCTTATCAAATGGAAATGGAAACAGAGGGAAATTACCTTTGGAGCCAGAGGGAGAATCAGGACCCAGAGCAAGGACAGTACAGTCATCAGGACAATGTCAAAGCCTATTTAGCCTATTACACTGCCAAGCTCTGCTTCCAATGATCATTTCCCAATCAAGATTTGCCCCTGGCACAAAATAACAGAAATCCTTCCACAGGCTGGGGCTGTTTAGTTCTGAGGAATAATTTATTTGGTTCCAACCCCTGGGACTGGTAAAAGAGCTTGGACATCGCTCCGTCCTTCCTGAAAGTCCAAAACCAGTGGCATTTACCACTCTGCTCACATTGATGAAATAACTTGTTGAAAAAGGCAGAACTTGGCAGCGGAGCTGGTGCAGAGCAGAAATCCATAGGCTAAAGAAGGCTCAGCACTGCTGCCATGGGAGTCTCAGGCAGAGACCTTGTTCAGACACAAAACACGAGGCTGAAGGTGATTCATATCCCAGGGAAAAGCTGGACACGTGTGAGGCATTCCTGGCAATGTAACAGTGAGAGCAATGCCCTTCCCTGTGGGTGCAGCCACCCCCGCCACAGGAGCTGTCCTGCTGCTGGACCCCCCCTCCCAAAGGGGAACTTCCACTCAAGAAGCCAACCCCTTACAGCTGTTACAGGTTTGTCCCAAAATCACCAGTTACACCCCACTGCCCTTTGTGTTCGCTCACATTCACAGCACCAGCAGCTGCCTGGGAATTCTGGATGACAGCCTGGGATCTGGGAGCAGGGAGGGATGAAGGGTGTTGGCAGAAAAGCTAAAGAAAAGAGTTTGTTGCAGCAATCTCACCTGCATGTTATGACACAAATACAAATTTACACCTCGGACTAACATGGGACCATCACATTCTGGAAATACTGGAGGAAAGGGAGGAAAAAGAGGCGAAAAGGAGTAGAACACAGCATGTAACAAAAAGGAAAATCAGGGTCAAAACCATCACTAAGATCATTTAGTGAGACAGCTGACTCCAGTTACACCACCCCTGTTTGAGACGTCAGAGAACTCCAGAGAACGGGCTTCAGTGAGCCCTGCCTAAGGGCTGCTTTCAGGGATTCGGTATTCCTGGGATTCAGTATTCCTGGGATTCAGGCACAAGCATTTCCCCACCAACACACAGCAAGGTCAGACCATGAGCTGGTCAGAACAGGCTGGAGCAGCCTTCCCACCGGCCTCTCCCTGTTCTGCTCCAGGGGCACAAATCTGCACAAAGCACCACCGTGCCCAGGCAGCAGTGAGAAAGCACAGGGGACCCTCAGAGAGGGGAGGGAGCTCTGTGAAGAGCACCCAACACAAAATCCCAGACTGGTTTAGGTTGGAAGGGACTTTAAATCCCATCTCATCCCCACCCCTGCCATGGGCAGGGACACCTTCCACTGTCCCAGGCTGCTCCAAGCCCCGTCCAACCTGGCCTGGGACACTGCCAGGGATGCAGGGGCAGCCAGAGCTGCTCTGTGCCAGGGCCCCCCCAGCACAGCCAGGGACAAGTGAGGAGAGCCAAGCAGGGAGAGAAGAGATGCCCAGCAGAGCAGAGCACCTCCCCCAGCACAGCACACCAGGACAGCAGCTCCATCCAAGGCACCAGAAGCACATCTGCATGGCTGGAGCCCCCTCGGTGAGACCTCTGCCATCAGCAGCCTGGGCTCAGCGTAATTCCGGGACCTTCATCTCCACCGCTGTCACTCTGCAGACAAAACACTCCACAGGCTCCTCCCTCCAGCCTTTGGGCCATTTCCCCCTCCTCAGACGCCAGGCCCGTGCTGGGGAGCAGGGCTGGCTGCTCCAGCCCAGCCCTGAGCCTGGGGTCACCTGCTGAGCCTCCAGGACCAGAGGGGCTCTGGGCCCATGGCTGCTGCTGTGGATGCTCCGTGAGAGGAGGATGGAGGGAGTTATCCCAGGCTCTCCTCACCCTGCCAGCAGCCAGGGGAAAGAGCCACACTAAAAGCTTTGCCCAGCCATCCATCTGCGGGGAGGGAACCCACAGGGAGCTAAAACCTGATGAGGTATCATAAGGGGAGTCTGTATTAGCAGCTACCAAGGCCATACAGCATAACCCAGGGCAGGGCCTGACGCTACAGATCTGACACTGCTCCAGTAACTTCAGAGATCAATTCAGGGCCTGTCACCATTCCAAAGACAGACGAGGTCCCTGGTCCAGGCACCTAATGGGGTATTGATTCTCCACACACCTGAGAGCGAGCTCTGCCCTTGGTGGGCTTTGCTGGAGCCCCCGGACCGTTCCCAGCCGCGTGCCTGGCTCGGTGCCTGCGGGTGGCTCGGGACACAGGAGCTCGAGGGAGCAAGGCCAAGGGCAAAAGCAACCTTGCACATTTACACTGGGCAGCCAAGGGCCCATTTGGGTGATGAATTAAGCAATTACCTGCAGCTTTATTTTTAGGAGGCAGGCTGCAATTCAAGCAAGAGAGAACTTATCTTGCTCTCCTCTCTGAGCTGCCAGGACATCGCGCTGGCAGGACACTCTCCTACGTGCCAGGCTGCTCAGGGGCCGTGGCAGGAGCAGCTCTGTGCCCAGGGAAATCACAGACATCCCATTACTGGGAGTCTTCAAGGTCAGGCTGGATGGGGCTTTGAGTGACCATTGGAACAAGATGATCTTCACTGGTCCTTTCCAACCCAAACCATTCTGCTGCTGAGGATGGAAGAGTCTGGACACTTCTTTACTACGGGCAGTTTTAGAAGTTCCCAAACTCTTCCATCCTCAGCAGCAAAACATCAGCCCTCACATTTGTGCTCAGACAGTGATTTCTGAGGCCAAACTGCAAAGTGTTCATCCCCAGGTAGTCCCTCCCACCACTACTCCAGGCTCAGGCAGACCTTTTGTTGAGCTTTCATTGCTGCTTTTATCCTCCAGTGCAAAATTTCAGTTCTTTGGGTAACGCAGTCCATTCCCACCCCCCATCACGACCCTTTTGCTTCCAGGCAGAGCTGCTGCTTGGGCACAGAGATGTCAAACCGCAGTGCCAGCCCACAACCACACAGCCAAAGGTGGAGAAACAAGGATTTCCTAAATCCACCTTCTCCCAGAGTAGCTGTGACTGGAGTTGCACCTGCAGTGTGATGGGATTACCCCAGGAACTGGAGCAGAACCACGGGAACAAGCATGGAAGCAGGAAAAGAACAGAACCCACAAAAACACAAGCCAACAGTTTCTGAACCCCATTCAAAGGTTATAAATAATATTTAGCATTTTTATTTTCACAAGGAATCTGTGATTTCCAGATCGTGTCTCTATAGCAAGCTGTTAGTGTTTGTGCCTTCCTCTAATGCATGTTCCTGTTTTCCTTCTGAAAACATTTCCTCTCTGTATAGATTGGCCTCTTGGAAAGGGGGAAATCCTTGCTATTTGGCAAGATAAGAAATGAAGAAACCCCACAGTGGAAGTGCAGACATCATCAGTGCAAAAGCAGCTGCTCAGGTTTTAGGCTGACTTCTGTGGGTACGTGGGAGGTTACACAAGGCTGTGAGCCCCGTGCACAGGGCACCCCCTCCACAGAGCCCTGGGAGGGGCAGAAACTGCAGATGGTCACCAAAACACCTAGCAGGCTTTAACACCTTGCAGAGGCCTCCCTGTTTCCTGCTCCTGAAGTGTGGGGAAGGGAGGAAAATGCAGGTGGTGTTTGTAACCCGAGGCCCCAGCAGAGTTCCAGGTCACTGAGACAGGCTGGGCACCAGTGGACAAAGAGGGCACGTGGGGCTGTACCCTGAGAGCCCCACTGGCACAGGGGCCCTCAGAATGCTGCCAGGTTTCTCCAAAGGAGCCCTTTGGTCCAAATAATCCCTCCCTGGGCTGCCTCAAGTGTGCTCATTCTTTAAAGACCAACAGATCAGAGAAGGGATGACATTGCCCAAAATTGGCTTTCCCCAAAAAAGAGTGTAATTCTGATGTGAACATGACTGCAGAGAGGGGGTTTACAAGTGCATCCTCAGCAAGTGTGTACAAGCTTCATCCTACTCATGGCATTTTACTGAGCTGTGAACTCACTAATTACTTTTTAAGGTCAAGAAAGTCCATTTGGCAGGGGTTTGCTTGGTGCATTTAACTTCTGTGCTCAGGCACTGTCCTCGCTCAGTGCCCCAGCCCATTTCCCGGTGCTTTTGGGGTGTGTGCTCAGTGCTCTCAGACACACAGGGCACCCCAGAGAGTGCTTGTGCTCTTCAAGCTCCTTCCATCTGTTTGTGCTCTGCCAATGGGCCGTAGGGGTGACACAGCCAAAGCCAGGAATAAAGGAGCTAATGTGGCCATCAGAGAGAAATATTCTGCACTGCAGTGCCTTTATCCCTGCACACATCTGCATCCTCCTGCACGGCAAACACGGATCTGGGGTGGTTTATGTACGGGATGCACTGTTGGAATGAGCACAGGAGCACAGCAGACACCTCCTGGACACAGACCTGGAGCTGTCCCAGGGTGACCCAGTCTCTGTGTGGGGAAGGCAGAGCTTTGTGTGCATTCAAGGACTCTGCTACCAAACCCAGCTCGCTGAAACCACTCAAGTGCTCAAGGAAAGCATGAGCTGAGCTGCTTTGCCTTGAGGAGTGAGCCTGGAGCTCACCCTCCACCATCCACACACATCTGAGAATGGTCACACTGCTCAGCATTGGGAACAGCTCCTCAGAGGCCCCAGCTCTGTGACTGTTTAACTCTGTGTTTCCATAGAGAGCTTCTGAGGATAGGCACTAAGTGCTTTAAAAACATAATTAATGCTCAAAGCGCTCCTGAGAGGCAGCTAAATATAGGAGTGGGAGTTTCAGCTACCTGGAGTAGGACTGTCCTTGATCCTTTGTAGAACTCTTGGTACAACAGGGTACACAGTACAATAGGGTCTCAGTCCCATTGTGTTTGGGGCTCCCAGAGAACTCAGGGGAAAACACACCTCACTCCTTATCTCGATGTCAAACACAGAAAATAGCTTATCCAAGGTGACTTAGCTGAGGATTAGTGTTTACAGACAGAACCTGATCTCTTAGGAAGTTAGAGAAAGGAAATTTGAGAACCTGCCATGGCAGGGGGCTGTTCTCCAGAGGCCCTTCCCTCTGGAGTGACCACACCAAGTGACAGGTGACACCTGAGCACTGACCACTGTGCTTTGACTGCCAACCCCTGGCTCTGTGGCTGATCTGGAAGGACCAGATCAATCCAGAGGGCCTTGGCCACTCCAGCACTTCACAGGATCCCATTTTTAGCCAAAGAGGAGTGTCTGGAGCTGTTTTTTGAGAGCCAGGTGTTCAGTGAGAAGAAGCCCCTGAGGCAGATCACGCACCCAGGTGTGTGGTGTCCCCGTGAGCCTCCCTCGGCCTCGTGCCCTGTGGAAGGGATTCCCAGTTGTCCTGGCGAGTGCCACCAGTGCCAGGACAGTGCACACCTGCCACTGCATTTTTCACCTGGGGAGCAGAAGGCAAAGAGGACTCACAAAACATGGCCTTTGCCAAACCTCCCCTCCAGAGGAGCTGCACGACTTCCCAGGCCAGCACAGTCCTCATCTCCATTCTCCTTCCCACCCTCCCAGCCCTCCAACACACACATACCTCCTCCTTTTGTCACTCCATCCTGCCTCCATCTGATTTCCACCCCTTTGAGTTCCAGTCTCCTTCCACACCACATCCCCTGAACACTTCAGTCCTTGCTCTCCACAGTCCCCTCCTGTTCCCAGCACTGCACATCCTCTGACCTGCCCTGGGGCAGCCAAGATCAGGCCTGAGACTCCCACCCAGACTGCCATGAGTACTAATTAATTCCCCCCTAAAAACTGTGCTAATGAGTAACCCTGCAGCTGCCCAGCTCACAGGCAGTGACTGCTCTTTTTGTGTTGATACTTACAGTTAAAAAAAACAACCCTAAATGCCTTCCCACTGCTTGTCCTAGACAGGCAGGGAGAAATCCAAATTGTTAAGGCCATATTTTAATTAATTCCCAAACTGATCATCTTAAACAATTTGGGAAGTAGCTTGCAGCAGCTCACAGTGAGTTATATCCTCCCCTCCCTCTTCCACCTCCCTGAGGAACACGATCAGCACCCACCTGCCAAAGCTGGCCCTCCTCGCCCTTCAGCAAACTGAAGGAGTTAAGAGTGGAACAAAAAGTGGTGTTGTACAAAACCCAGGGTCAGCAACCTCATTTAGCAGCTCCCTGCCTTTGTGGGTCAGGTTGAGCAGGGAATCTGCTGCTCTCTGGAAAATGCAGCCTCGGTGGACATGGAGCTGCCAAACCCTGAGCCCCATCCCCTCCCTGCTCAAGCAGGCCCGGGAGCTGCTGTGGAAAAGATGCCCTAAAAAGAGGAGGGTTGTGCTTAAAATCTCCAGAATGAGAACAAATCCAAGCAGAGAATGAAAATCTGACCTCACTGGGAGCGTGGGACAGGCAACAGGAGCTGAGGACCTAAACTGGGGACACCTTCCTCCAGCAGGACAGGTCACGCTCTCCCCTGACTCACTCAAGGGCTGACGGGGATCATTTCTTTTCCCCCACTCTTTCCCACAGACATCTTTCCAGGATCTGCCACTTTTTTCTTCTCTCTTGCCTTGGCCAAGCCTTCCACACCCCCAGGGTGCAGAGACTGCGTTGTCCTTGGGGAAATTGTTCCCTTCTGAGCAAAGCAGCTCCTGCTTCAGATGGGCGTCAAGAGAGAAACCACAAGCATTACTTCCACTTCTCCATGTTTACTTATTAAGGAAATCCCATCTTTGGACAACACCTGAGAGCAACTTGGATCTGTAATTCAAAGAGAATTACAAATGGTGAGCAGGAAGTGAGGAAAGGCAACTTTTGGGCTCAAATCTTACATTTCCTGTACACACTCACAGTGGAAGGTGACTGCAGGACTGCACTTGCTCTTCAGTGCTGCTTTTCCAATCTAAAGCTCCCCATCACACCAGAAATTCCCATCCTGCTTCCCTTATCCCACAGTCACTGCTATGATCACCCTGTGCTCACAGCCCTCCTGCATCTCCACAGCCAAGTGGCTTCCAGCCCATCCCCATCCACAAATCCTGCCCTGTGCACCAGCCAGCCCTTCCTTTTCCATCCTTTTCCTTCCTTTTCCTTCCCTCCCCTTCTCCTACACTTTCTGTGCCACGATCCACCCTCCTGCCTCAGCCATCTCACCCCTACACATGCTCAAGGTCCTCAGGAACATCCTCCAGTGCCACCAACCTGCTCCAGTGCCTTCTTCCTCTAAGAGAGGGAATATTGGTGTTTCTGGCTATTAAAGCATCTAATGGCAGCATTCATCCCCTTCTTCCTCAAAACTGACCCTTCTCACTTCACCCTACCAGCAGACAACCCTGGGTACCAAAACCCTTTTATTCTACACATCCAGGTTTTATTCCTCTGGATACACTTGTCTTCAGTTTTCAAATTATTGATGGAAACATCGCCTTCAGAAACCCAGAATCCAAACCACCAAGGTGAACATCTTCAGGGGCTGCTGCTGATTTGGCATCAGCCACAATTCAGGCTTGAAACAAAGACTGCAGGACTTTGAAATCTGAAATTTGGAGTTGAACTTTCTAAGTCTGTGAGAGGCTTCCCTGGAGGAAAGGCAGGAAGAACCGTGGACCTGATGCACTGCTGTGCCCTGCAGGAACTTCAAAGTGAGCCATTAGATTCATTTGCATGAGTTAAAGTAAGTTCTGAGCCTCAGAACCCAGAGCTGGGAGCCCTGGGTGCACGGGGACAGCACCTGAAGGCACTGCAGCACTGGCAATTACTCTCCACACCTTCTGCTAGGGATTAAAACAAGCCGTGAACTCCTGAACCCGAGGTGCTGAAATGGCTTTGGAGCAGTCTGACCTCCTGGGAGTCCTTCCCCTTGCTTCAGTGAGCCCTAGGACACATCCCTTTTATCTCAAACGGACCAGTTTGCTGCAGCTCAGGGCTTTCGCAGGGGAGCATTTACTGAATCTCATTTCAGACCCAGGAAAAGTTTTCTCTGTGGCACATCACCCCCATTACTTACTTGTGTCCATCATCACTTCCCTAATTTCAGTACCAGGCATATAAGGAGCAGCTGGAACCAGGTTTTGAACTCTGTTCATGCAGGGGGAAGGACAGGGCAAATAGAACACACAAAAATATAGCACAAAATTAATAAATGTATTTGTGATGCTCAAGGTTTCCGCTCCAAACTGGGGCTGGCAGGAGTCTGTGGTACTAGGAATTATCTTGCTAAAAAAACAACAACAGAACATCCTTTTTAAAGGTCACATTCTCAGGAGGATACATTTAGAAGGACAGTATCACATCCTCTAGGCCAAGTAATTTGTCATATTTTCAATACATGCTTGGAAGGGACGCGCTGCTTGTTTCCACTAGAGCAGCCTCAAAAATCAATTGTTTTCAGACCAAGGCTTTTGAAACAGCACATGTGCTACACCCCAAACCCCCCAAAATCCCCACCCCGTTTGCCAGCACAGGCAGAGACCCTGCCAGCCCAAGGAGAGGCCTGGGAGGGGAGTGGACACTGGAAAATACTCTGCACAAATGAAGGCTAAATGGACATTTCTGGCTGTGCTTTGATGTCCGAGCACGGCTGTTCTTCTGAAACCCAGAGCAGAGAGAAAAACCTCCAGATGAGAATATCTGACAGAAAAAAGGACAATATATGTTTACTAATTTTTCAAAAGGTCCCAGGGCAAATTCCCCAATTTTGCCCAGATTAATTAGAGCAATTAGTTAAGTCATTAACTGTAAGGTCTGTGAAGCACCGTGTTATTTTATTGTTCATTTGTACTCAATGAGATCTTGATACATGACTAGGTTTCCTGAACACCACCGAGGCACAAATAACCAATGACAACAGCAATAAATGAATATATTTAAGGTGACTGCAAGACTCTGGGACAAGGCTCTGTTAATCAGCACAACTTTATCACCCTCAGGAGGGAGGCGAGCCTGGCCTGGGGGCTCTGTGTGCTTGTGCCACAGCAAAGCAAAGGAGCCCCACGAACTCCCCTGGGTTTGAGCTGGGATTATTGCACGGCTGAGACTGCAGGGACCAAACAGAATTTTACTAAATCTGCTTTTATCTTTTGCAATGTCAAAACTCTGATCTGCAGCCAATGCTGGCTGCTGCTCCGCTGACTTATTTTTAAACACTTGCCAGCGTGTTATAAAATGAACATCCCTCCCCTCCCCGGGCTGGGGAGAGGAGCTGCTCCTCCTCCAGGAGCAAATCCCATCTGCTGCAGCTCCTGGGATCCTCCACGTGGGAGGAAGGCAAGGCAGGAGCCCGGTGGATCCAACCGCACGAGGCACGCAGGGCTCTGGGCTGGTGGGGATCAGCCAAAGGCTGGACTTGATCTTGGAGTCTTTTCCAACTTGGATAATCCTGTCAATCACCAGCAGGACGCTTTTAGGAGCACCTGAGGGGCAGCACGTGCCCATGTCTTGGCATTACTGTCTGAGAGCTCATGGAGCTTCCTCCTGTGAGCTGACTGCACTTTGTGCTGTAAATAAAACTCCCTCTTATTCTCCACCTTAATGCCTACAACCCCCAACATTTCCATCAAGCTCTTCCCTCAGAGAGGCAATGAAATCCCAAACACTGGGGCTGTGTGTGGGCTGTGCCAGCCCCTCAGCACCTCGGTGTTCGTGCTGCACAGGAATGTCTGTCCACAGAGCAGCAGGAGAAACGCTTCCCATATGGGCCCTGAAATAAATACAGGGCCATTGTGGCCCTCATCCCGTAATTCCCCATATGTTACATGCCTGTAATTGTCTGCACAAAGTAACTTGCTCTTTATGTGAAAAAAAAAACCAACCCAAAAACCCTGCTGTGCATATTTCTGGCATTTATTCAGCTTGGCTCTGTGAATTCTGGGTTAGGCCATGTGTTAGTCAAACAAAATAATAAACAGCTGAAAATCATTACACGAGGCCTAATCCTGTCTTAAGGATAAGTCTATATCCTAGACTTAGTAATCAAGTACTAAGTCCTATTTCCTACTATTAGTAACAGAAAAAAAAAGTGATTCTGGTAAAAGTTTTCAAGGAATCACATTAATGGCCAGGAAAAAAAATCAGTAACTTTTCTTCTCAGGTTTGATTCTCTGTTCAGAGTAACGTGGCCACTGCTGCCGTGCCTAAAATAAGCACATCATGTTTTCATTCACATGATTCCCTGTTCTGTGGAATTTAAACAAAATCCATATGTTGGCAGCAGCTACCAAATACCTCATGGCCCAAACCACCAGCAGCAGCTCCATAAAGCCAGTTTTTCCCTCCTTCCATCATGCCACCCTTCCAGGCCATCTGCTCTGCAAAGCCACACTGGAGCAACAACACGTGGCTGCAATATCCTGTCACCAGAGGAAGGAGGGAAATCAGTTCCTAAGGATGCTGTGCCCACGGTCAGGTGGAAAAGCTGACATTTGGGTGCAGCCAGCTGAGCTGGAAGAGCCCAAAGCTCTTTGGAATCAAAGTTTTGGATTAAAACTCTCCAAGTTCTGAGCTCAGCGTCACCCAGCACACGGGGCTGGCTGAGAAGGAGTCTGGTGGTCCCTTCCTTTCCATCAGGGCTGGATGATACCTCTGGATGGACAGCTCTTGAGTCCCACCTGGGATCCTTTGTTCCACTGGGCTGAGGTTCTTTTTAATCCCCAGTTGTTCAAGCTAAAGGCAGAGCAGGAATTTCCCCCTGCACCACCACCAAAATTAGAGGCAAGCGGTCCATGACCTTTTACAAGTCATTTGTGTCACACATGCTACAGACATATGGAGAAATCGCCTAAATCACTTTTAGATTGGAGGCTCACTAAGACTGCTTACGCCTGAAAAAACAGGGAGTTTGGAGAATTTCCCCCTCAAAAGCCAAAGCTTTGGGAAGCTGTGACTGTGGGAGCACAGCCCCTCACAGGAACACTCAAGGTCACACAAGTGTCACTACCCCGTGTCCCCAGCAGAGCAGTGGAACAGAAACCCAACTTATTGCCACCAAACATGACACCAGTCACACCCCAAAAGTCCACCCTAAGGAACACATTTTCAATTCCCTCACTGCTGGGAAGGAGCACTTCCAGGAACCAGGAGCACACCCAGCAACAGGACAGGCTCAGAGGAATGGTCAGGTTGGACTGGATGGTCCTCGTGGGTCCCTTCCAGCTCAGGATATTCCATGATTCTGTGAGCACTGAAGGCAGCCAACTGGAGCAGCAACAAAGACAAGAGGAGGAACCACAGATTTCTTGCATCGTTCTGAGCAGCTAACCGGGGCTTGGCTGTAAAACATTTATAGGAGTTAGGATACTGCACAGCAAAGGCAGGAACAGTGCTGTTACCTCCTCTCTGCAGTAAGTTTGGGTTCTGCAGCTTTTGCTGGAAAAGCAGCAGGCAGGCACGCAGAGCAGCCAGGCTGGAGGCTGAGGAGACTCTCCAAGCAGAGGCAGAACATGTGCCTTCCACAGCTCACTGGCAATTTTCCCACTTTAAGGTTATTCAGCAATAAATTTAGTGGCAGATCTATGGGTTTTGTCTTTTGAGGCACGAACACTTCAGGCCTTACAGTGCAAGTATAAATATAATGTAGGTGATGGCAAAGGAGGAACAGTCCTGCTATAACACACACACAGCTGAATGATACTTTGAGGGAATCTGAAGGAGAATCAGTGATTTCATAGGATGAGTTTTCCCCTGGAAAACCTGCTCGTTTTCTAACATCTCAATACATCTGTGCAACACTTTTAAAAATCCACCCAACAGATCCAGCAGGGGCAATGCTATCACAAACACTAAATAAAAACCCAATAATATTAGAGCAGCGCCTTTCACAGGCATCGAGACGTGATTAAGATAAGAAAGGTGAAGAATGCCCGGAGATTGGGGGAAGGAGCAGCCCCGGGGGTGTTTGCTGGAGCAGATCCAGCAGCATCACACAGCCCAGCCATCTCCCATGTCATCGCCCCATCAGATCGCTGCAGCACATCACAGCCTGTCACGCGCTCCCAGCGCAGCCTCCACGTCCCTCCAGCAGCACATCTGTCATCCTGGGAGCTCTTCACTCATCTCTGCTCCATCTTATGCCTGTGCGTGATGCTCACACGTGCCACAGCAACTCCTCGAAGCAACAGATTTTCCTTCCCACCGAGGCAGCACAAATCAGTTTATTGCCTTGACTGGAGCTCAGTGCGAACAGCAAAGAGCCTGGCTGCATATAAAACACAGAGCCAGAGCCAGCTGGAGCTCAGGGGCTCTCTCCTCTTCCTGACCACCTCTGCATGTTCCCAGCTCTGATAAAGAAACACATTAAAAAGGTTCCCCACCCTCAGGCCAAATGAGAGCTCTGGTTTAGGCCTATTACACACTATTCACATATGGAGTGAGAATTTCCAGGCAAGCACCCACAGCCAGGTGTTTAAGGGTATTCAGACTCCAATTTCCACTGATTTCACTACAAGTTAAATCATATTTAACTTAAATCACAAGTACTCCAGAGTTCAGTAGGT
The DNA here is from genome assembly GCA_013399195.1 of Dicrurus megarhynchus. Taxonomy (NCBI): domain Eukaryota; kingdom Metazoa; phylum Chordata; class Aves; order Passeriformes; family Dicruridae; genus Dicrurus; species Dicrurus megarhynchus. Next base: position 52,987 of record VXAD01009315.1, read on the forward strand.
GTTTGGACAATGCTCCCAGGCACAGGCTGGGATTCTTGGGGTGTCTGCGCAGTGCCAGGAGTTGGACTTGGATGATCCTTGTGGGTCCCTTCCAGCTCAGGAGATTCTCTGATTCTGTATTTGGAAAGAGAAGTGATCTGTGAGGGTCTGAGCCAGATGACTTGCCTGAGGTCACAGGAGACAAGTGGAAAGAGGCAGAACCTCAGTTTGTCCCACAGTAAACTTAACTGGTGGCAATCTTTCCTCCTGGTACATCAGGGACCTTGGGGGCACAAAAGGAGATGTTTCAGACACCATCTGTGTCCCACTGCCAGGGGATCCTGGCTGCACCTGACTCCCACAGCTCTGGATGCCTTTCCCACTCTGGTTTGGGTTGGAAAGGACCTTAGAGCCCATCCAGTGCCACCCCTGCCATGGGCAGGGACACCTTCCACTGTCCCAGGCTGCTCCCAGCCCCATCCACCCTGGCATTAAACACTAAAATATATTTAATATGAGCTGTGCCCATCCTGTGCAGCCTGTTTTGGTCCTTGCCTGGCTGGGCCATTTTCCTGTACCAAATCACAGAATCCCAGCTGGGCCAGGCTGGAGGGGACCCCAGAGGGTCCCTGGTGCCACCTCCCTGCTCAGGCAGGGCCATCCCAGAGCACAGGGCACAGCATTGTGTCCAGAGGGCTCTGGAATATCCCCGCTGAGGGAGCCTCCAGCCCCTCCCTGGGCAGCCTGTTCAGGGCTGGGCACTGCCCAGGGCAGCAGTTCTGCCTCCTGTGCGGGGCAATTGCTGGGCTCAGGCCCTGCCCGTGGCTCTGGTGCCACTGCTGGGCCCCGGAGCAGAGCCTGGGCCCTGCCCTGAGCCCTCCCTGCAGCCAGGGACAGCCAGGGCTGGGGGCCCCTCTCAGCTGGGGCTCCTCTGGAGGCTGAGCAGCCCCAGCTCCCTCAGCCTTTCCTCATTAGAGAGATGCCCTAATTAATGAACTTAACACTGAAGATGTGCTTAAGTGGGTCTGGATCTTAAACCACTTCTGTGGACCAATGACACAAACAGTGGGACACATCTGTGCAGGCAAGAAAGGAAACCCAGTGTCTGGCTGAAAGACAGGCCCATGGATTGGTACCCACTGCCAGCTGCACCTGGAACACACACCCCCTCCTCTCCTTTCAGTGAGGGCTGACAGTTTTTCATGGGAGAACACAATCCAGCCGTGCTTCATGCTCGCACCACGTGTACCTGCACACAGAACATTGCCTGGCACTGGGGGAAACTTCCATGCTCAGCATCCTCACAAATCAAGGCCAGGATCTGAGTGCTGGCAGGGAAATACCTGCAGCTCTGTGATCCATGGTGTCAGACTGGAAATAGCTCATCCACTCCATTCATGTTCTGAAGAGATGGATGCTGGAGGGGTTTAACTGCGCCCTTGATATTCCAGGCTGTAATGGGTTTTTGAAGTGACTGTAAGTCTGAGGGAAGGCACAGCACTGACACTCCTGGAAACCTAAATCCTCACAAGCACAGTCCCAGGAGCCCTTGTCAGGGCTGAAACTTGCACTTTGAAGAGGACAGCTGGATAAGGCAGGAATGGGGGAGCAAAGCCATGGACAGAAGGGCTGGGATGTGCTCACCCCAAATGACAAAATGCTCACTTGTGTGGAAGGGCTTCACTGCAGCTGCACTTTCTCCTGCTCTGGCCAAAGGGAAAAGGAGGGGAAATTGAAAAGGGGGGAGAAATGGAAGAGGGGGAAAGGGAGACAGGGTGAAAAAGGGAGAGGCGAGGAGATAAAACCCAGGAGCAGTGGTAAATCCTTTGCAATCTAAAAGGAGGCCAAGATTTCACATGGGCTTCAGGGCCAAGGCCACACCGGGCTCTTTCATGACCCAAGGTATCACCACTGATCCCCTGTCCTTGCTTTTCCTCTCTAACTTAACTCAAACTGCCTTTGCCCACACCCTGGGCTCCAGCCCTGCCAGTCCTGGTGGATGGATCCCACAAGTCCCCCAGGCTTCTGTGTTGACAACAAGTCAGCGTCCAGAGATCCTGTGCAGGACTGGAACCAGAAGCATTGGTCCAGCAGCTGCTTTTGGCTACTTATTTGTGTTTGATTTCAAAACCATGGCATTCAACACAGCATCTTCCCCTGGACTTCAACTGCAAACAAAGAATCAAAGTCCCTAAAAGGCCACGTGTCTGTTCAAGGGGACACAGATACCTTGTACAAAAGGCATGAAGCACTTGTTTAGCCTCAAACCCATCCCTAAGAGCAGGATTAACACCAAACAAAGAACCAAGCAGAAACCTCAAACTGTAACGGGGTCAAACGAAACAGCAAGTGCTGCTTTAAGGGGGAGGGCAGCAAATGAAAAGATGTGGCCTTTAACAAGACAGAAGGACAAAATAAAGGCACCAGCATCACCGACTGCTGCTGGAAAATTGCCTTTTTGCTTCAGTGCTCCATACAAACCACAGTATCTGTCCCAGGGCCGCAGATGTAATTTGGTACAAAAGCAGACATGAATATGCTTAAATAATTCAGGGCGAAAATCTAAAGAATATGGGCTGCCTTGGGTACTTCCTGACATTCATCTTCAAGACATGAAAGAGGCCAAACAACTCGTGGCTGGTGTAGTTGGCCTTATCAAATCTGAGTCTCCCCTCGCACAGATGAGCGTCACAGCAGATCCAGCGCGCCGTGCGTTATCCGCGCTCCTGCCGGAGCCGTGCCGGGGAGGGCTGGCAGCATCCCTGCCACAATCCCGACCTGCCAGCTGAACATATGAACCTGCCCCGGGGGGAAGCCTGACACACCAGCTTCTGCCTCGGAGCAACTCTATTAAAGATCCTTCTGAGGTAGCGAAGAGTAATAGGAAAGAAATCTCTGGTACTATTTTTATTACTAATTGTAATTACTATAACCTTTAGAAAGGATGGAGAGAAGGGCAGAGGTGAACTGTCTGAAGTTCAACAAAGGCAAATGCAGGTCCTGCACCCGGGGAGGAACAACCCCAGGCACTGGCACAGGCTGGGGGGGACCTGCTGGAGCAGCTCTGAGGAGAACGACCTGGGAGTTCATGGTGGACTACGAGCTGTCCCTGAGCCAGCAGGGTTCCTGGCGGTCAAGAGGCCAATGAGACCCTGGGGGCATCAGGAAGAGCATTCCCAGCAGGTCAGGGAGGGATCCTGCCCCTCTGCCCAGCCCTGGGGGCACCTCTGCAGTGCTGTGTCCAGCTCTGGCTCCTCAGCACNGTTCTGTGACTTGGTACAGTGAAGTGGCCCTGCTTTCTGCAGGAAAAAGGAAGCCTCAGGCACAGAGGCCAGGAATTTTAGTGCTGGATCCCTAAAACCGGGCTCCTCAAGCTATGGTGTGAGAGCAGAGATTTCCCAAGACACCTGTGAAAGTTAAATGCTTTGATTTTTCCAAAGGTTGCTAGAATTGCAATCCTGCAGGAACTTGGGGATCTTTTTATCCTAATACACTGCCAAGCAGCTCTACTGACGAGGTTCATTTAAGCAAATGCAACTGAGCCTAACTTCTGTAAAAAACTCTCACTGATTTCTGATAAAATCTGGTCTTCAGTCCACACAGATTCTTTGGAAAACGTAGCCTTTGATTCCTCTTGATGTCATCTAATGCTGTGCCCTTGTAAATCTCTTCCTTACATCTTCCAAATCCTGCTTTCTGTGTGTCAAAGACTGACACTGTTCTTCCTCCAGCATGAGCTGTGATATTCCTCATCAGCTGCACTTGCAAGATCTCTCTGGTTTTTTAAACAGGAATATTAGTGAAGATTAAAAGGCATGTTATGAAAAACTACCAACGTGGAGATGCGAGACAGGATAAGGAAAGTGATTTTTCCCTTGCAGTGACTTTAATATAAATATTTTGTTTATGTTAATGCAATTATGTTAATGTAAATAGCAGAACATCAGCATCAACAAGAGCACAACAAATCAGGAGGGGTAACACAGCCCCTGTGGGGCAGCAGGAGCTTTATCTGGCTCAAATTCTCCAGCACAAATTGACTCCTCAGGCACAGGGGGTCCCAAATGACCCCTGGGTATGCAGCACCGTCCACGTGTGGCCATAAACAATCCCTTGTCCAGCGTTCCTGAACATCAGGCAGCCCAGGCAGAATTTAAATTATGAGCCCAACAATTCAATCCAGCTCCAGCCCCATCTGGAAGAGCACAAGCCACGCTCTGTGCACAACTTCTGCTCCCCAGGCTTTAACAAACATTAATGCAGTACCGTGGCAGTGTCCCAGGCCAGGCTGGACAGGGCTTGGAGCAGCCTGGGATGGTGGACGGTGTCCCTGCCCACGGCAGGGGCTTGGAACACGCTGAGCTTTTAGGTCCCTTCTGACACCAAGCAGTCTGAGGCTGGATGATTCTGTGAAATGTGGGAGCTCACAGCCCCACCAGGGCACTGTCCTCACGCAGGGTCACCTCTCCAGCTCCCACCCCTGGCTGAAGGCCTCTGCAGGCAGAGATGGCCACCAGAGGAAAGCTGAGAGGGTTCCCAGGGTGCAGAGGAGCCCGAGCAAAGATGCCCATGGCTGGAGCACTGAGAAGAGCACTGGTGTGGCCAGCAGGAACCGAAGTGTTCGGCTCTACCACGGGAACGATCATCGAGGTGGAGAATGCCTGCCCTCCTTTGGGATAAAGCGTGAGGCCACCATGCAGGGAAGGACACGGGGAGCTGAGCTCTGGGGAGGCCGGCATGGAGGCTGATGTGCACAGATGCAGCCTTTGGGCACCGCTGGGGCTGCCTGCACCCCAGCGCCGAGAGCCTGGCCCTGCCTGCCCCTCCTCTCCCTCCCACCAGGGAGGAAGGCAGTTCGAATGCTCTGCTCCAGGAACGTGGGGGATCAGCACGTTTCCCTCCTGAAAACAGAGACAAAACCAATTCCTAACTGCCCCAAATGTCCTGGGCATATAATATAGAGTCAGCCAAGGTTCGGCCAGTGGCAGAGGGTGACATAAATCAGGACTGAGCCTCTCCCGTGGGATTGCTGCTCATGTCACCACCACAGCTGCCTGGAACACCCTGCCGAACCGCCCTCATTAACCATCCCCTTTGGGCAGCGCTGCATCCATTCACGAGCTGTTAAGTGGAAGGGAAATGCATTGATCTCCAGGATTTACAGCTACAGCCCAACACACAGCTGGGTTTATTAGGTGAATCCAGCCTGCACACGCACAAAAAACGACCCTCTGTGAGCTACACTTATGAAAGACATCAATTTCCTTGGGAGGCCTGGGCAGTTACAGACCACACAACACTCCTGTGCATTAGTTAAAGAGCCTCCAGCCTCCAGCACCATCAGTTCACCCTGATGGAGGTGTTCCTATCCAGTGTCACAAAGTGAGGTTCCTTGAACCATTCTGCAGAACTCAGCAGAGCCATGTCCCCTCCTCGGTTCAAACCCACTCAGAAAGGCTCCCAGTCCCAGCCACCTCTGCAGGTTCCCAGGCATGGTGGTTTCAACCACAACATTACTGCCTTTCTCTGTGAACACTGCTGGATTACCACAGTTAAGTTCTATGGTTGGGTTTTTAAAGCAGACTATTAATTTTTCTATAAAACACACATCTAAAACCTGTAGACTGTGACAAAAAGTCTCAACTAAAGACCCAGCTTAACCATTTTTCAAAAACATAAACCTGTAAGTGCTGGGTCCTGTGCTTGGGTCACAACAACCCCATGGAACACTCCAGGCTGGAGCAGAGGGGCTGGAAAGTGCCCAGTGGGAAAGGCCCTGGGGGTGCTCGTGACAGCACCTGGACATGAGCCCAGGGGTGCCCAGGCAGCCAAAAAGGCCAATGGCACCTGGGCTGTGCCAGGACCAGGGCAGGGATTGTCCCCCTGTGCTGCCACTGCTGAAGCACCTTGAGTGCTGTGTTCAATTTTGGGCTCCTCATGACAAAAAACCCTGAGGGGCTGGAGCGTGTCCAGGGCAGGGAACGGAGCTGGGAAGGGGCTGGAGCCCCAGGAGCGGCTGAGGGAGCTGGGAAAGGGGCTCAGCCTGGAGAAAAGGAGGCTCAGGGGGGACCTTGTGGCTCTGCACAACTCCCTGACAGGAGGGGGCAGCCGGGGGGGTCGGGCTCTGCTCCCAGGGAACAGGGACAGGAGGAGAGGGAATGGCCTCAGGCTGGGCCAGGGGAGGGACAGGGTGGACATCAGCAGGAATTTCCCCATGGAAAGGGTGCTCAGGCCTTGGCAGGGGCTGCCCAGGGAGGTTTGGAGTCCCCATCCCTGGAGGTGGCCAAGGAAGGGCTGGAGGTGGCACTCAGAGCTCTGGGCTGGGGACAAGGTGGGCATCGGGCACAGCTTGGACTTGATCTTGGTCTTTTCCAGCTTCAATGACTCCATGAACAACCCTGCTGCAGAGTGCCCTGGGGACAACCACAGCACTCCTGAAGATGCTCTTCCTAGAGCCAGTTGCTGCTGTGCTGCTGAAAGCTCTGCAGAGACAACTGATGAAGGTTTAAAGTGGGTTTCACTCAAGAGGAGCGAAACAGGCATTCAAGCACAGAAAAAGCAGCTGGAGGAGAAGCAAGTATTTAACATGCAAAGGCAGAGAAATCATCACAGAACCACAGAATAGGTTGGAAGGGACCTTAAAGATCATCTCGTTCCACAGCCTGCCATGGGCAGGGACACCTTCCACTGAAATGTCAAGGCTGCAATGGCAGCACAAAAATCTGAAGAGCAGCACGTGCCCCACAGAGAGCATACCACCCAGATGAACTTGCACAGACAGACACACTCCCAGTGTTTCTAAGATGTAAGAGCCACTCTTGCAGCTCTGAAGCAGTCCCTGGTTCAAGGTCAGACGCCAGGAGGATCCAGGTTAAACAAGTTTCCAGAGCCAGCAGGAAGCCCCCAAACGAATGCTTGATACAGCAGTTTTCTCATCAGAAAGATCCTACAGAACTGTGATCCAAAATGGGACAGAACTCCCCACATGGACTCCAGGCACCCCTGCTGCCCCTGTCTCACGTGAGCAGCCACGTTCTGCAGTGGCTGACAGAGCTCTTCCAGCTGACCAAGCGTGCTGAAATCACAGCAAAGCAAAAGGGCCACATCGGTGCTGTAAAAAAATCGCCTTTCCTCCATCTGTCCCCATTCCCTGCCTTAGATTTATTTGTTCCTGGCAGAGACGTGGCGAGGGTGACACTTGAGGAGCTGATGGCACAGAACAACATCAATTTTCCCTACACCTGACAAATGCACCAAGAAAGCAGGGTCAGAACCAGTGACCAGGGTGTCTGCAGGACTGCAGGGGGTCAGCCATGCTCATCTTATCCATATCTAAAGTTCTGATGGAGAAAAGTGCTGTTTAGAGGGTTTCTGACACAGACCTGAGGCCCTCTAAGGGTTAATGTCACCTGTCTGTCACACAGGAGGTCTGAGGAGGGGAAAGGGCTCATCTCAAATACCAGGGGGGAAGAAGAACCCACAGAGAGCAGCAAGGAGAGGCACAGTTAGTGCTGAACTGATAACTCATCCAGCCTGGCTCCATAGATGATGCATTTTGTGAGTTCCAGGCACTCTCCCAGGAACACTGATGCAGCTTCTTGGTATGAGTCCAAGAGAGTTATCTCTCAGTCACTCTGCCTCCTTGTTTAAGGTAGGAAGAAAAATGTCCTTTATTATCAATTCCAAATTGCTCTCCAACTGAATTACCTGCGAGGAGGTGAGGTTATTTTAGAAAATACATGGAGTTCTGTATTTTTAGCTCCATGAACCTACCCTGTAAGAAGCTGGACTGTTGCTGATGTTTTTCAGTGTAAGGAGTTCATGCCTTTTGGCTGCTCCATCCGCCCAAGGCTCTCCTGTGGGGATAAGGGAGGAGGGCGGGGGGCCCGAGGAAGGACAGAGCGTCAGCGAGCAGATTTAACCTCAGCCTTGGGCTTTATCCACACGTGGCAATAAAAAGCAGGAAGCTGCACAACTTCCCGGGTCTCACTTGCGCACTGATTCCATGTGAGACCTGCCAGCTTCAGTGTGTGCAGCTCGGCGGGCTGGGCAGGAGCAAGGTGGGATGTCTGCAGGAGGAAGCTTGATAAAAGGGCTTGATAAGCGGCTCTGAAGGAACAAAAAGTTCCTGAGGAACTTTTTTTTCCTCTGAAGGAACAAAAAGAAGCTGAGGAGCGTCCCTTCTTGGCTACAAACTTCCAGGGAAACAGCCTCCTCACGTGCACACAGCGTGCTCTGCACACTGGGCATGGACATCTCTCCCTGTAATAATCATTCAAGACTTGTGAGTGCACCAGGAAAAACATTAAACCAAACTCGGTGGAAGGTGCTTTACCACAGGAGTCGTGTTGGACACTTCAGGGGTTTTTTTGGCTGCCTCTGAGCTGAAGGTTTTAGAGCCCTGGCTGTGCCTGCACACGCGGAGCAGAGATTTCTCATTTCATACATCATTTACTCCTGCAGTGATTCCACAAAGTCACAACACGTCCCTAATACACAGAAGAGGAGAAATCCATTCTTCTCATGATAATGGCTCAGGCTGGAGATCCTGAGCAGAGATTTCTCAGCACAGCAATGCCTCTCGCTACAGGATAGTCACAGGTCCTTAATAGAGAAATACAAGGCGAACCCAGGAAAACACCAGCTCCTGGCAGCCAGATGATCCTGGTTACAGCAGGAGCTTTCCCTCACTCTGAACAAGTTATTCAGTGCACAGCTCCAGCCCCAAGTGGAGCCTAATTCTCACTGGAATGTGTCAGTGTTTCCAGAGAAGAAAAGGTGCCTGGGGGGGGTCAGTAGATGGTAACACGAAGCATCCAGACCCCTTTCCATAACTCGGGGTACCAGAAGCAGTTAAACCAACCAAAAGAGTTGTGACACATTTGCAAGCTCAGTTTTGGTTTAAGTGTCCTCCAGTCAGGATTGAGGTGTTTTTTTCTCGAGCTCTGCCATCCCATTGCTCCCGTCCTGCTCCCTGCCAGCCCTGCAGACACAGTGAAGCTCTGCAGGACGGGCACCCCCGGCCCTTTGCTGAAGTTGCAGCCACACTGTGCTACAGCACAGCTCCAAGAGGCACTGTACTAAAGGGGAGAAGTATCAAAAATATATATAAAAATAAAAGAGCAGAAAGTGAGAGCAAGAGAACGAGGAAGGAAAAGGAGGATGACATGAAGAGTGAAGAATGGAGATGTAAAGGGGAGCACTGCAGCTCCAGGCTGCAGGGTGTGACCAGGAGAGCTGCCAGGCTGGCTGAGCCCTGTGCTGGGAATCTGTCCGTGCTGGAGCTGCTGGGGAACAGCAGAGACAAGGAGCAAGCTGAGCTCGATGCCTCACCCACCCCAACAATGACTGCAGTGAGCCCCAGGGCCTCAGCAAGGTGTAAAACCTCACCAGGTAAAGCCCCCGGGGAAACTCAACACAAAAATGGGTCCAGGACAGCCATCGTGGAATAAAACCAGAGGTTACAGGGAATTCTACACCCCAGAAGGCAGCACTGCCAAAGGAATGAGCTGCTTCCTCTGCTGCAAGTCTCACCAGAGATGCCCTGGTGAGAGCTGGCAAGAAGGTGGCAAAGCAAAATACTTCAAGGCAGTGGTAAATGAAGTTCACTGACTTGTAATAGAAATTCCTGCCCATCTTCTGAAAAAAAGTCAGAATTTTCTTTGGAGGATGTGGGGGGAAAGAAAACAAATTCAATCAGATGCCTAATGATCCATCCCAAATCCATTTGGAAAAGTCTGGCAAAGGAAGTACACTTCAAACTGTTACCAAAGGGAAGGCAGTAGGACAGGGCATGTTAAAGTGAAAAATTAAATTAAAAGCTCAGGGAAAACTTATTAAAAACCTATTACTGTGAGATTTTTTATGCCTCTGTTTGGTCTCCAAAACACTGATTTATTAGCGATCAGCAAAGATGGGAAAGGACATATGAAAAAATACACTGACTAATATATGAATCTTCTATAATTTATACAAAATCTCTCTGCCTGGTGTCCTGAGAGCCTGGGATCCTCCTGTGCTGCTTTGGCAAACAAACAAGACCCCAATTAACTCCACCACACACAGAGCACAACACAGCTCCTGCACACCCCCTGGATAAACACAGACACGGAGCAGCCATCAGCCTCCAGGGGCTCTTCTGACCTCAGAAATGAGGAGAAGATGTTTGATGCCCAGCAACAGGGGAATTATCCCAAGGCTGTGAGGGGCCCTCGGGAATCTCTGACTTCCTGCCCTGGACCTGCTTCCATGAGCCAAGCAATTGCCCTGGGAATCTTCCTGGGGGCTGTGTAGGACAGCACCAGCCCTGCCTGGGTGTTCCATCTGTGTGACCTCAACCCAGACATTCCCCATCCAATGCTCCAGGCTGGGCAGAGTGGCTGCAAATAGGTCTGGTGGGAGCTGCTGGTCAACAGCAGCTGAACATCAGCCCAGGGNTGTAAAGCATTGGCAGGGGCTGCACAAGAAATGGCAGAGTCTCCTTCCCTGGAAGTGTTCAAAATAACACAGGGGTGTGGCATTGAGGACCATGGTGGTGCTCTGGGTTGACAGCTGGACTTGACGAACTTAAGGCTTTTTTCCAACCTTAACAACTCCATGATTCCAAAGCATTTGAGGGCAAAATCTCCCACATGCACTACAAAAGAGCATCCCTTAGTTAAGCTCCTAGAAACAGCTGCCTGTAGCTTCTAACACACAACCCCTCTGCACACGTATTTGCTGTTTCCAGCTGGATCCAAACTGAGCCTGTGATCCACCTTTATGTCAGTCCTGTAGCATTCCTGGGATTCCATGGGAGGGCACCCACGGGGGCTCAGGCAGCACCAGCTGATCCAACACAAGGAGCTCGCACTGCGTGAACCCCTCTGCCACATCCCCCTGCAGAGGCTTGGCACTGACACCTCCGGGCTCTGCCACTCCAAAGGGCTCCCAGCAAACTCTCATTACAAATTCACAGCTGCAGCTGACCCCCATTAGGAAGTGGTTTATTAAATGAAAACATCAATCCCAGAAAGAGATGTTTGCTTAACAGACGTAAACGATTTGGAGACCTCGTGCTGCAGGGCATGAAATAAAATCAAAGTGTGGCAAAGCCCAGGGAATTAAGCCATAAAGGGGAAGCAGTGGGAGGGATGCAGGGACCTCTTGCCAAAGGGAAGCTGCTTATCACAGGCTTGGTACAAAAAGCTCCCAGAAATGCCACACGTAGACAACAAAAACCTCAGCAATTACCGAGGCATGCCTGGACAACAGGTACTAATGACATTTGAAAATGTATAAAGCCTGATTTTACAGCCCCTAAGTGGAGATTTGCTTTCTGACAGCCCTCCCCATTTGCTTCTGTACAGAACTGGGTACATAATTTACCAAATAGATTACTGGGTTTTTGTAAACAAGGAGATTGCGTTTTTTTTAAACAAGGAGGTTCCAAGACGTTCAAGTCAAAGTCAAATCCTACCCCTGCTGACCACCATTGCTGACTCCCTCTATCACTGCTGCACACCAGGCTACAGGGCTTGCAAGACCCCAAATCATTAATGGCAACAAAACCAGCCAAAAACCCCAAACCGAACAAAAAATCAAACTCCAACCTAAAGAACCAACATGCTCCTTATCACCTCACCTCCAAACCCAGAGAGGATTTTGGACACTGCTGCATCCCAGACCTTTCACTTCAGTTCCTCTTGGAGGTCTGCACAGTCCAGCTCTCAGTTTTTACACTTCAGGGAGGCTCAGCTGCCTCTGCCCCTTTACCTGCACAGGAGGCACTGAGTTGGTGTCAGTCCCCGCTGCTGGCTCTGGGATCTCTGGGGAACACCAGTCCCAGTGTCTCCTCGCAAGGTCCCACCCAGCTGCACAAAGTGCAGTTCAGATTGTCTGAAGGGCAGAAAACACCCCACAAGGATTTCTTCTCAAAATCCAAACCTGCTCCTCCTCTTGCCCCTAAGAGAGACGTTCTCTCCAATCCCAGTTTCTTCCAGAATGAAGCCTTTAAAACTGCCCTCCCTTCTTCCAGAGGTCCAGGCGGTACAGTCCCAGCCTGCACAGCTCAGGGACATCCCAGTGGCTCTGACCCTTTTGAAGAGGCTGCATCCAACCTTTTTCCTTACCAGGATAAGGTGTCTAAGCCATTTTGTGTCTTTTATCCATTCCATGGCTTCGGAAGGTTGTGAACTCTCCTTAATATGTACCCAAGGCAAGGCTGAGTGCTGTGGCAGGCAGCAGGGGCTGCAGGCAGCAGTGCTCCAGCCCCAGGGAATTGCAGGAGTTTTACAGGAGCTTCACTGGAGCAAGAGGGAGGGAATCAAAAGGTTCAGTGATGCAGAAGCTCCACATGCAACAGCACAAATTGTCAGTCCACACGTATTAGGAAAAACATCTAGTTAATTAATTTCCCCAAGAAAAGATGATTTCCAGGGCTTTCCAGGGCCTGGCACTCTCGGAGCTCCACTCCCACAACAGACGGGCGCGGAACACGCTCGGTTTGCACACAAGGGCCCATCTGTTCCATCTCCCACAACTGCATCCAAGAGCTCCACTGGCTGGATCTGCACTGCCACCCCCATGGGAATGTCTTTATCCTATGGCACAGACAAGCATGTCTCAAAAAGGACACTGTCATCATCACTGCTCAACTGTTTGTGCACTTTCCCTCCCCGGAGCTGAGCCCTGCCAGCTTCCAGGCACTGAGGACAGGAACTCTGGGCATTCAGCAGCAGCTTCATTTGTCCAGTGCCATCCACACGGACCAACTGATAATGGGAATTTAGGTTTCAAAGCCCCAGGCTGAATCCTTGGATTTTATAATCTCACCACAGAGCAGAACAACTGAACCGAGGGATGGTGAGAAGCAAAGGACCTGCTGACCCACGGCAAGGGTTGAGCTGTGAGGGTTCTTCAGCCAGCCCCAGGAGAGACCTCACCGGTGCCTCAGAGTCCAGCTGTGACATGGAAGCAGCTCCCAGTGTCCCACAGTGCCCTGGGTACCTCTGATCCCAGATTACTGTGCTGGCACTGCTGGCCGAGGGCCACAAACACTTGGAAAAGGGCTCCCAGCCACCCAAAGCCATTATCCACAGCAAACTGCCTTCAGCTCCAGGCAAGAGGCTACACTCCTGAATCTAAGCTCTCATTTACCACCTGTTTGAAGACAGCTCTACAACAACAAAGGATAAACCAGCTTTCATTTCTGATTCTCTTTTTGGGTATTCCCCAGTTTGTACCAATCCCCAAGTCCTGCTTTCAGGACAGCTTTTCCTGGAATTAATCCTGACATGGGCCAGAGTCACTTCTTCCCTCTCTCTTCTCAAGGGGCTTTCTGGTGAGTGGAAAACATCCTGTTTTGGGAACTGGTAAACTCTGGGTATTTGGGCAATATCCTGCCTTTCCCAGCCTCTCCTTTTCCTCTCTGTCAGTGAACTTGAGCAGCTTTTGGACCCTTCTCTGGGCAGGGCAGACACTGCCAGTGTAACAATATTTTGCCTGCAGCTGTTTTCAGCCGGTGCAAGCTCATTGCATCCCACCAGGACACTCCTCAATACACAGAGCTACAGAGCTTCCCTGCAGGAATCACTGCTTCCCACTCCATCTCCCTGCTGGCTCTGACAGCCCTGGCAGGTTAACACCAGACTGACGAGCAGACAGAAGCTGCACCCTGGGAGCAGCAGGGGTTGTCTCTGCATCCTGGAGCATCCATCCTGCTGCAGCTCGGGCTGGGACTGGCTCGTGCAGAGGCTCTGCTGCCCTGAGAGGGGCTCAGGGTGGCAGCCTGGCCCTGAGCATCACCCCACAGCAGGGACTGGGGCCAGCACTGAGGGCAGAGAGACCCCAGTGCTGAATCCCACCCTGAGACTCCAGTCACGGACATCAAACACTCCCCTGCACTTCACACCCCTCTAACAGATCACCCAGGGCTACGCCTCAACGGCTTCATTGGTATTTCTTAATTGTTTAATTCTCTAAGTGCTCTGCAAAAATTAGATTTTTAATAGAACTTACTTGTTTTACTGTTCAATCAAATGACAAAACATCTAAGGAAAGCATTGTCTTGTTTGCTCTCAAACAGTTGAGCAGATTAAAGTGAGGTTTTAAAAATATCATATCAAAATAAATCTTTCTGAAAGGAATCATTAAATTCCTCCCATAGACAGCACTTGTTTTAATGCCTCAGAAGGAGGCTGTAAGAGGTTTTCCATTTCTGTTTGGGTTGTTTACACTCCCCAGCGTCAGGACATGCAGATCTGAAGTGCATCCTATCGACACACACATTAAACACAACTGCTCCCAAAGATAAATCACAGCTTTGCTGGTGTCTGCCATCAGCAACAGAGGCCAGCGTGGGACTGGGAAAGCTGCAAGGATCACTGAGCAAGAGGAAGAGCTGAGGATGGAGGCTGGGACGAGGGCAGATCTGCCAAATTCTACCCAGAGAGAGCTCCCAAACTTCCTCAAGGTGCACACTCAAAAGAAAAGGGGGGAAATCCCTCTGCAACCCCACTGACCACAGGTAAGACACATCCTTGGGGGTGCAGGGTCACACCAGCTCCTGAGATCTCCACAAATCCTGATGGTGACAACATGAATGGCCCAGAGTTCCACAAGTGGCTCAAGTCCGTGTCATTCTGGGCCCGGGTTTCAGAGTTTACTTTGATTTTCTGAGACACTGAGGCTCGACAGACCCTGTCAAGCAGCACAAGGATTTGGAACATCTTCCAGCCTTTCCTTCTGGACAGGAGAGATGGTGGGACAAGGAGGACCGAGAAGCACTGGAGCCATTCAGGTTCATTTCCGTGAGACACTGCCCTGTCCATCTGAGCCCTGGAGCCCTTTAAGAGCAGGAATGAACAGTAATTCCTACGTCACTAGCAGGAGTTATGGATGCAGGAATGTCTTTGAATTTCCAGCAATTACTGGTGCCATTTTGCCAATGTCTGGCCCAAGTATTCCCCCCTTATTTCGGGCACCTTTCCCACCCAGCCTGCTGGGAACAGCCCTGGGCAGCTCCAGGTAAAACCAAACAAAGAGAGAGAGAGAGAGACAAATGTAGGAACACAAACCAAGAGGACAGCAAAGATTTTAAAAATGCTTTTTTTAGATGAGGAATGAAATAAACTGGGACTCTCCACCCTGGGAATAAAGCGGATGAGCTCAGAGGACAGGAGAACTCTGCAATGCTGAATGGAAGAAAAGAAAAAAAGCAAGATACAGCTCCTCATTACACCTCCCCAGAAGTCCACACATTTTCACAGAATCCCAGAAGAGCTGGGGTTGGAAGGGACCTCTGGAGATGACCCAGTCCAAACCCCTGCCAAGACAGAGTGACACAGGGACACATCCAAATGGGCTTGGGATGTCTCCAGAGAGGGAGACTCCATAACCTCCCTGGGCAGCTGTTCCAGGGCTCTGCCACCCTCCATGGAAAGTTCTTCATCCTGTTGAGGTTTCCTCTCTGCATTGAGTCAATAAACTTACTTTTTATAAATGTTACTTCAAGCAGGCCACAGATTTCCTCTAGACTTCGCAGATTTGCTGTTCCCAGTGAAGGATGGAAGTTTAAAGGAGCTGAGTTTTGACTCAGAGAAACAGAAATGTTATTAAAAAGCAACAGGGGACAGTAATTGCACAGAACAAAGTTGTTACAGGAGCACTGATGCCCCGAGGTGGCTGTGAACAGGCTTTTTTCACCTACTCGTCGGTGCTTAATTTTTAACTTAGTTCCCAGATCCTGCCAAATTCCTGACGGGCTTTGTTAACTCAGCGGACGGCTCCAGTGAAACCCAGCTACCCACAGGGCAGCCGCTTCCAGGCAGAGACAACCAGGCATGCTGCTCTTACTAAATATTTGTCCCTCTGCAGGGTAGGCAAAGAAAACTTCTCAGTGCCTTGTCTGCCTCAATGAACAAATCTTCATCTCTTCATAAACACAATCAGCTCAGACCAGACTGTCCCAGCCAGCAGCTCCAAGCGACAGCCCGGACACTCAGGACATCACACTGGACATGCAGGAGTGTCCAGCAGTTCTGGGCCTGTGACAGCTCACACCATCCCGGGTTCTTGCAATGCCTGAGCTGCACCAACTCTGGGTATAGAAATTATTTTGCAGGTGATGCAAGTGGAGCTGAGTCACAACCCCAGGAAGCAGCGCTGGCAGGGCACAGCCAGCCCTCAGCCACTGAGAGAGGGGTGGTCACAAACCCACTGGGACAGGAACATCAGCTCTTAGGGTACAAATGATGCATGTCCATGGCTGGTGTGACCATGGTCACTCTGGTCCAGATGCACATCAGGACATGGGACACTGGGCATTGGAAGGGGCTGCCCAGAGAGGTGGTGGAGTCACCATCCCTGGAGGTGTTTAGGAACAGACTGGATGTGGCACTCAGTGACAAGGTGGTGTCAGGTCATAGGTTGGACTCGATGATCTCCAAGGCCTTTTCCAACCTGGTCAGTTCTGTGATTCTGTGACCCCAGGGCTGAGGGGCTTTAAGTCCCTTTGGCCCCAAACCCCCCTGTGATGACTGTGTGACACACTGACTTCACCCCAAGGACAAGGACCAGGGACAGCACTCTGTTCTGCAGAGGCAGGTCCCCCACTGGGGTGGCACCTGAGCCCAGCCAGACACAGGTTATTACTAAATTACAGGTGACTTCAAAGAGAACAGGCCGCAAACCCCACACCCACCCAGGCAGTGTTCACTCCACGGCACACAGGCACACACGTGACTCAGCAGCTCACCTGGCTGCCAAACCAGGAGCGTGCAAAACCAGGAGCAAACACCCCTCACCACCCACCTGCTGCTCCAGCCCATCCCCTGGGGCATCCCTGGATCTCCAGAGCCCTTTGGCAATTCCCCACAGGGATGTTCCCGTGCTCTGAACATGACCCTCGAGACCCCAAAGCGAGGCACCTGCTCCTCCTCATTTAAGTGAGGCAACCACGCAGGTTTCCCACAAAGTGAAGCCAGGATTACCATTGCCCCAAGCCCTGTGTGAATGGTGGCACTGCCCAGTGCCCGACCCCAGGCTGTTCACACACAGGAGATCCTTGGAGGACACGGCCTCTGCTCGGCTCCGCGTTCTCCGCCGCTGTCGGGTGAGTGTCAGGAGAGGGCTGGGGCAGGGGAGCTGACGCAGACTCTTGGAGATTATATAAATAAATAAAGAGCCCACTCCCAGCCCCGCTCGCTCTCCCTCTCCCTTTAAGTAGGTCACTCTGCCTGCTATGGAAATCAGCTCATCTTCAAAGCAGGTTTGTTCATCTCCTTATCTCCTCAATGTAAGGAAAGTGCAGAGCATTGTCAGAGCAAAGGGTGATTTCAGATGAATTTGATTCACTTCTGTCACGGGTATAAACATGAAAGTGTCCACACTTGTCAGGAAAACCAGCTTGAGACACAGACACGAAGGACAGCTGGAAGGTGGCTGCCCTACAGGTAGTTCTGGATGTGGCCCACAGCTACCTGTCCCTGACAGGTAACACAATGCAAATGGAATACAAAGGCTCCTTGTGACCTAGCAAGGGGAAGAAAGAAGAAAGAAAAAAGAAAAATCTCTTGAATTAGACTGAAAAAGCTCAGGGGACTCACATGAGAGAAGCCCAGCTTACATCAGTTTCAGCTTGAAAATTAGGCCCTACCTTTTTATTTCGTTAGCCTAGCACAGAGCATTCCAATTCATACTGGCAATTAATAAAGCTCAGGAGCAAAGCCTGATCCTAACCCTGCTGAAACCCCTGGAAAGAGCAGAGCTTACACCTGCAATGATGGAACCAGAGTTCCTTGGGTTTTCCCAACCCTCCCCACGAAGGGATGCAGGCAGGGCCCACTCCTCAGACAAATTTACAGGTTGGGCTGCAGGGTTTTAAACCCTACCAGTGGTTCCACAGAATCCCAGAATGGTTTGGGCTAGCAGGGACCTTAAAGCTCATCCCATTCCACCCCCCTGCCATGGCAGGGACACCTCCCACTGTCCCAGGCTGCTCCCAGCCCCAATGTCCAGCCTGGCCTTGGACACTGCCAGGGATCCAGGGGCAGCCACAGCTGCTCTGGGCACCCTGTGCCAGGGCCTGCCCACCCTCCCAGGGAACAATTCCTTCCCCATATCCCATCCATCCCTGCCCTCTGGCAGTGGGAAGCCATTCCCTGTGTCCTGTCCCTCCAGGCCTTGTCCCCAGTCCATCTCCAGCTCTCCTGGAGCCCCTTTAGGCTCTGGAAGGGGCTCTGAGCTCTCCCTGGAGCCTTCTGCTCTCCAGGTGAGCACCCCCAGCTCTCCCAGCCTGGCTCCACAGAACAGGCAATATTCAAGGAATAAGAGAATTCCTGAGCTGTGCCCATGCACTCACAGAACACGCTCCTGCTGCTCCCAGTTCCATCCCTGGTCACTGGACAGGTGACAAGGGACACCGGGGGAGCCGAGCTCTGCTCCAAGGTTGGGCACCCCGGGCTGCTTCCACCCAGTTCCTTTTGGGAAGCTCAGGGGGCCTGGCAGGATCGAGTGTGCAGAGCGCAGGGTGCACTGAAGGCAGGAAAAGAAATCTCAGGGCTCACAGGAAGCAAATACTGGAAAGGTTTTGTGTAGCAACATCTAAAAAATGAGTCAAAGAAAATGAACCACAAAAATTTCATTATTACTTGAATGCCCCTATCAGCAATTTTGTTTTAAAAAGTAAACTAAAAATCAGCATTTTAAAACTGAAGTTAAAAGGAAGTTCCTTAGACTGGAAAAGCTTTTGCCTTATGCACCTCTGCAGATAATCACCTGTACAAGCTCCTGACACAGCACGAGCAAACTTCTCCTGACTCCCAATTGTGCAACTTCAGCCTGTTCTTTTGCTCCATTGATCCAGGCAGAAGACTCCTGGATCAGCTTTTTTTCCCCCTCCCCAACTTCTCGAGTTTCAACTCCAAAGGCTGTAAGCCAAGGCTCAGCGTGGAGGTGTGGGAAATGCCAAGGAAGGAGCAGGTAAGGAAGGGAAAATCTCTCTTCCTTTTTTAATACTTTTGGAAGACAGAGTGAGGGGCTGCAGGTTGGATTCTGCCTCCAAGAGCAGCAGCATTTTGCCCTCTAGACTGCAGAGAGGGATGCTGAGCTGGAAGCAGCAGGAAAGGAGCTCAGTTTAAGGTACCCACAGCAGGTGTGAGCAGCATCACACCCAATGCCCAGCACGAGGACCTGCAGCACATCCTACCCCTGGCACCAGAGCCCCTTCTGCCAAGTTAAGGAATTATTTCACAGGATGTCAAGTGGAGAGGGTGTCTCCCAAGTTTTCTCTCACACTCGAGCTTCCTTAAGAGTTTAAGGTTTTAGTTCAAGACTCGGGTCCACCCAGCCCCAAAGCTCTGCCCTGGGCCATGCTCACGAGCTGTGTTACTGCCTGGGCACACCTGCCAAACACTAAATAAAAAAAACCCCATAATTGCAATAGGCCTGGAGGCTTCTGAATGTGGAAAGAGCATGATTAATATTAATATGTGTGATTTCGTAGTAGGCAGAAGTACAGAAAATAGACAGCACTGTGCCTGAAGCCCTAGAATCAACTGGGATTTTGGCAGCACATGCTGGAGAAGACAGTAGCAGCTGTCAAGTCACAGCTGGAGTTGCCTCTGGTGAAGGTGACTGAGGAATGGGATTAAGGGAAAAAACAACACAACAAGTAAAATTCAAGGTAAAATAACAGGCATAGGGAACAGAGAGCTGAGGTAACAGGCCTGCCTTGCTTGCACAGCATCCCAACAGCTCTGAGTCGCACATTTCCCTTTTTCCTTCAAGCACAGCCCCAGCCTAACTCACACTTTACAAGTTGTTTTTTTAACCACTTCTCTGGCATTCTCAGCTCTGCTCTGCAGGGAGGTCACTCACAAAAAGGCTGTGCTGGGGTGACCCTGGCTGGGCACCTGGGCACCACCAAGCCCCTCTGTCACTGCCCTGCTCAGCTGGACAGGGGACACAGGACACAGGGAAAGGCTCTGGGTGGGATAAGGGCAGGGAGAGATCCCCCAGCAGGTGCTGCCATGGGCAAGCAGGCTCAGCTGGGGGAAATCAGTTTCATTTATTACCATCAAATCAGAGCAGGAAACTGAGAAATAAACCCAGAGCTTCAAACACCTTCTCCACACCCCTGCCTTCTTCCCAGGCTCAACTTCACTCCTCATTTGTTCTCCCTCCTCCCCAGAGACTCAGGGGATGGGAATGGGGCTGTGGTCAGTCCATCACACGTTGGCTCTGCTGCTCCTTCCTCCACAGGGCTTGGACTCCTCACACTCTGCCCCTGCTCCAGCCTGGGGTCCCTCCCAGGGGAGATTCTCCAGGAACTGCTCCAGGGATCCCTTTATCCATGGGGTCACGAGTCCTTCCAGCAAAGCTGCTCCAGCGTGGGCTCTTCTCTCCACAGGACCACAGGCCCTGCCAGGACCCTGCTCCAGCAGGGGCTTCCCACGGGGTCAGAGCCTCTTCAGACCCCCCTGCTCTGCCCTGGGCTCCTCCAGGGGCTGCAGGGGGATCTCTGTTCCCCCATGGATCCCCCTGGGAGCCCCATGGAGCCGGCTGCTCCGGAGCTGTTGGCTCCCTTGGACATGGGGGAAGCTTCCAGCAGCCTCCCCAGTACCAAAACCTGGTGACACAAACCCCACACAAAGGTCAGTGTCCTCACAACACCTGTGGGGCCCTAAATGAGATCACCTGGTCCCATCCCACTGTCCCCTGGAGCAGCAAAATGGGCCATGAACAAACCACTCTGCTCTTTTCATTCCCACAGGCTCCTTGTGGAGCTGCTGCCCAGGCTGTGATCCCTCAGCCAGCCACATTTCTGCTATTATACAATTGCCAGAAAATCCCAAGGATTTAAAAACCAAACAGAGCAATAAGTCCCAAATCACAAAGGGCCCCACAGCAACCACCCCTGGGCACACCCTCGCTGACTCACAGGAGTTTACACCACAAAACATTAATAAATGCTCACAGACAGTTTCTGTGTTCTCCAGCACTGCTGCTCCTCTGCCACATCTATTTCTGCTTCCACTGGGGGCCTGGACATCCAAAACCTCCTAATAAAGAACAGTCTGAGGTGAGCTCTTCATGCCAGCCTCCAAAAATCACCAATAATTCACAACACTTCTTTAAAAAAAAAAAGTCACCAGCAGTTAGCTTGAAACTAAAACAGCTGCAGCATTTAAAACACCTACTACAAATGCAAACTGCTTTGGAACATCATAATTAGTAAATGGCAAATATTAGGAGTTATGGGAAAAGAGATCGTTAAAGCAGACTTTAATAGCCCAGCATCTCTTTCCTTCCGTGTGAAAATCCAGTCAGCACACACTTGCAGCATTAAACCCACATTAAGAAACAAACTGCTTCATTTCTGGAGTTGTAAAAACAAAGGTTAAATATCTGCTTCAGCACAAACCCTGTAATTTTTCCACAGCAACTGTATTGTTTTGCTTTGCACAGCTAATAATACCTGCCCTGCTTTGCACCCACTCATCTCCTGAGCGAGGCTCATGCTGGAATCACCAAACCAGAACAAACTTCCAAGGACTACATTTGCCATTAAGGCTTCTGGAAGTACCTCTCCTTTCAGTTATACTTCATTTCTATAGAGTAGTGAGTTGAAAATACACTTTTTGTTGCAGAGAGCCCTTTTCCCACTACTTGTAAAAAAAAAAGCAGCTGCACAGCATTCAAGTATTCCTGAAGCAATCCAGAGATGCCTCCAGGACTGCTGCTCCCTGCCTGGACACCGTGTCCCATCCCCTGCCACCTCTCTCCCTATCCATTCCGAAGGTCCCCACCCATCTCAGCCTCCTCATCTCCCCCTTCTCTGCTCCCATGGTTTCTCAACCCCATTTTTTTTGAGCTGCCAGTTCAACCACTCCACTCATTTTCCCTTTTTAGCCACTTTTGTCCCTCCATGGGGACAATGGTACCTGTTCTTGGTACATGGAACAGGGAATGGGCACAGCCCCGAGGCTGCCAGAGCTCCAGGAGCGTTTGGACACCGCTCCCAGGGATGCACAGGGTGGGATTGTTGGGATGCTTGTGCAGGGCCAGGAGCTGGACTGGAGGATCCTTGAAGACCCCTTCCAGCTCAGGACATTCTGTGATTCTTCTCACACATCACTTCCAGAAACCCCTGGACCAGTTTGATGGAATTGAAGATAAACATGAACTTGACAATACCTGATCATCTCAGTCTAACGGGAAAAATGATAAACAAATTAAAGCAGTTTCTCATGCTGGAAAAGTCTGGGCAGCCTCAGAATAAAATGCTACCAAGAGGTGTCTCCACCCAGGTCTGCAGCTTCGGAGTGAATTTTGATATCCAAATCCAATTGCTTTGGAATTTCTGGAATTGGAGCTGGGTGTTTCTGGATATGCAGAGCTGGACATTGAAGGGAATTCCAGGATTTTCCGAACAGCTGCACAAAGAGCATAAATTATGCTGAAGGCCTCCAATGGGGATGTGATGTCCAAGTTTTATTGCTTCCAGTTCTCTGTCCCCACTGCAGGCTGGCAGGCAGCTCTAATGTGCAAGGCCTGGTGCTGCTCTCGGATCAAACACGCAGCATCAGTAGGAAGGGAAATTCGTGGAAGGAACGTAGCATTAATTAGTACTGGGAAGTTGAGCAACTTATAGGAAAAGATGGATAAAAGTGTAAAATCCCATTTTACTGCCTAGCTCCTTTCATGTCTGTCAGAACAGCGATTAAACTCCCCCAGAAAGTCATTATTGATTCAGAGCTTGGTCCAGAGGCAACTCAAGTCAATATGACCTGACCCTGCAACACCTCCCATGTCAGACACTGTAAAAGGCAGGAGCTACTCCAGACACTCCTGATGGCAGGTTTGGGAGGTGTCTGCACGTCCCTAAATCACCTGCATGATGCACCTCACTCACTGTCCCCTCCTAACACAGCACTGAGCAAACAGCCCCACGTCTGAACCATCCCCCTTGGTGCCAGAGAGAGACCGGGTAAATCAATCCTTTATTTCTCCAGGCACTGAAGGTTTGTTCCTGACCTCCACCTGAGGGGCCTGAACACCAGACACAGGGTTCACCCAGCCACTTCATCCACAGAGCCCCTGCCCCGCCAGCAGCACCTGCTCCTCCAAACTGACACCTCTGGTTCCCCCAGCTTCCCACAGCCAGGGTCCCTCTGTGTGTCCCTTTATTAATTAGCTTGTTAATTGTTAGGGTGTCCTGTGCAGGGCCAGGGGTTGGACTGGGTGATCCCTGTGGGTCCCTTCCAGCTCAGGATATTCTCTGATTCTATTAGTTCATTTTCTAATGTATCTCCCCTTCACCCTAATCACCATGCAATTAATACAGATTTAAACCAACTGGAGTTTGAAATCCAAAAGTGACAGGGAATTAACACAACTTTAGGTCTAATTCTCCCTCCCCCCAATCTTCTGCCTCATTCTGTTGCCTGATTTATATTGTTAAGTGGTTTGGGAACAGCCTGTTTCTCACTGGTTTAGAGCACCAAATATCAAGGGACAGGAACCAGTCAGGGCCACTGGGCAAGGTCACAGCCTAAGGGAGGGGGGATCACTTCATCCAGGGCCATTCCAGCCCTTGGGTATGGATGCCCAGCAATTGCCCTGCACAGGAGGCAGAACTGCTGCCCTGGGCAGTGCCCAGCCCTGAACAGGCTGCCCAGGGAGGGGCTGGAGGCTCCCTCAGCGGGGATATTCCAGAGCCCTCTGGACACAATGCTGTGCCCTGTGCTCTGGGATGGCCCTGCCTGAGCAGGGAGGTGGCACCAGGGACCCTCTGGGGTCCCACAGCCTGATCCACCCTGTGGGATTCCCTAAGGAGGAAGAAGCAAGCCCAGCATCTCTCCTGCCTCACTTTTTCTGTTCCCACCTTTTTGATGCCAGTTCCAAGGATCCTCAAATAACCAAAACTCGTCTGCAAGGTTTTCTTTGTTCTCATATCATTCCCCACATAAAAACCTCATCTCTTCCTGTCCTTGAGACATCCCTTCAGTAATACATAAGGGAACACAAATCCCGAACTCACATATTTTTTTTGTGATGTTACTCTGTGTGACTGGTGGAGCATCACACAAACCATCAGAGTTAAAACTGAGCCCCGAGCCTTTCCTGCTGGATCCTGCTGCCCTCAGCGGTGACACCAGTCCCTCCTGATGACAAGAACGGCAACTTCCAGCTCACTGAAATCCCACATTACGGTGTTTGGGCCACACTTAGCAAAGGGCAAGGCACAATGTGGCTTACACCAGGGTAATGGTTATTACTGTTATTGTCTTGTTGGAGCAAATAGGGAAAACTGAAATAAAATCCAGCAGAACAGGGGGTTTATGTTCCAAGCTATTTAAAGCATTCAGTGTTCCAGCCCACATCACTGAAGGCAGCAAACACTAAAAACACACAAAGGTCAACAAAAATTATTTAAAATCCAATAATGGAATATAAGCGAGCTTTAAAATTCATTAAATGGCTTTTCACTTTTTTATTCTCCTCCTCTGCTTTGTGTTTGTAAAGTGTGATCAAGCAACTGCTTTGGAAGAATTAGCAGTAATTTGGTGCAAACGTGAGTGCCCTCATGATTTCATTTGAAGTGTAATACAGGCAAAGACCCAGACAGGAATTCTAATTGTTATCTTAAAATTAACCTTCTCACTTTATCTTTATGCTCTGAGAACAGGCACAACCACGGTGGGCCATTACCCTGCCCAAAATACTGCATGAGCTCATGAAGATTAAAACTAAGGTTAAGTAAATTCTGAACCAGCAGGTAAGAAACCTTGCTCGGCTCTCTGAGGCTCTGCAGCCCGAGGAAAAACCCAGAGTAACTCGGCTGGGGCACTGCTGGTGTCTGTTCATCCACTGCTGATTGCTCTCCTGTAGTGGTTTTCTGCTGTCTGTCTCAGCAGCACTTGGACACGCCAAGGAACAGCAATTTGGATTTCCAGTGCCCACAACACAGAAAGGCCCTGCTGTTCCACAGAGGAGATGGGAGCAAAGGAAGCCCTGTATCCCATTTGGGTGCTGGGGAACAGAGTCAGAGGGATTAAGGATGCTCAGAGACAGCACACAGCACGGCCCAGCTCTTCCCAGCCTGAGCCTTTCCCTTCCAGAGCCACGGAACTGCTGGGGGCACTCACACCTCAAACCACAGGAAGAGACCCAAGACCAAATGGCTTTAAACTGACAAAGGGCAGGGATGGATGGGATATGGGGAAGGAATTGTTCCCTCTCACCCTGGCACAGGGTACCCAGAGCAGCTGTGGCTGCCCCTGGATCCCTGGCAGTGCCCAAGGCCAGGCTGGACATTGGGGCTTGGAGCAGCCTGGGACAGTGGGAGGTGTCCCTGCCATGGCAGGGGTGGCACTGGGTGGGCTTTAAGGTCTCTTCCAACCCAACCCAGTCTGTGATTCTAAGTCATTTCCACTTGCACATAGCTGAGGGTACTAAAGGGGAGAGGGACCAAGGATTCCCCTTCTCTCCTTCCTTCCGAGCATCCCATGCTGACACATCACACCGCTGGTTTCAGTGCACTGGAATTAAGTCCCCATGTGCACCACGGCACACCAGCTGTGAGGGAAGATGTGCTGACTGACTGTGTGTGACACAGCCCCAGAGCTCCAGAGCTCTCTCACTTTCCCTGCCAGCAGGAAGAATGGTGCTCCTGCACACCAGCCTGGGTCGCAGAGCCCAGGGAGATCCCTATTTTTAACACATCCATTAAAGCAGAGTTCTCGGATTACTCCCCCAGTAGAGCCAGTGATGCTGTCGGTGTTTCCTGTTCCAAGGCAGAACAAGTGCTGGGACATGGCAGACAGCCCTTGGCATCGCTCTCTGGGGTATCAGGGATCAGAGTGAATCCCAGGGAGGAACCCCTGGGAGGGCAGGATCACAGGAACGGGGATTCACTACACAGCGAGCGCCGAGTATCAGATTTTAAAAGGAAAACACGAACTGTGATTTTTATCCAACTCACCAGGAATTTTATTCCTTTTTCAGGCAACTTTGCATCCCCCAAGGACTCGAGCAGCAGAGCCCCGAGCTGCACCCTGAGCAGGCTGTGATGGCTCAGCACAGCCCTCTCCTCACACAGTTTTACGTCTCGTTGCATCATTCCTGCATTATTTTTAGATAACCGTCAGGGGATGTCAGAATGTGGGTCGATAGCTATTAGATTTATAGGCAGAAATAGCAAGGCTTGTAGCTATAAGGTGTAAAGCATTCAACAATTTCTAGAACAAATCTGACCGTGGAGACTGGGGGCTGGAAAATACAGTTGCTTGTATTCCCAGAACTGTTTAGGAAAAATAATCTCCGTGCTGCTCGGATCCATTTCTGGAGTTGAATCACTGCTGTTGACTCACAGGAGGGTCAATACTCCGAGTATTCAGCTTCAACAGCCCTTTGCAGACTTTGATAAGGACATCTTACCAAAAATAAGCCTCTCTTTTAAATTTAATCTATCAACATGCAGAATGCCTGAGCTACACCCTGCAGCTCAGGCGTGTCTGGAGGAGCTGGGAGCTGGCAGCCTGCCAGCAACATCTGGAGCAGATGTTCCATTTTAGGCAAAGATTAGTGGTGTGAATCACAAAATCAGTAAAACCTCCTTGGTTGCCTGAGAAGGCTCATTTCCCTTTGCTGTTGTGCCCTGTTAACAGGTGGGTTTCTCGCAGGCTGCATTTTCTGATCAGCAACACTCGTGCTCTCTGCCAGGAGAGGGTAAGGAGGGAGGATGGTGGCCTGGAATGGACCAGAAGATTCCCCAAAATCCAAGCACATGGGCAGCACATGCCTAAAGCCAACTTCATCCATCGGTCCTGCCTGGTCAAGAGGGAAGATCTCCACGCCAGCAAGCACAGGACTGCTCCTCAGCAATTCCTGCTGCCCTACAAAGGCCTCAGGGTATCCAGGATGCCTCGGGAGCCCAGCAGGGGAGAACTCCACCCAGGCAGAGTCCTGCCCTCTGGAGTGGCACCTGGAAGCCTCCAGGCACTGAAACATCTCTAGTTGCCCATGCTTCTCCAAAGAAATCCAATTCTCTCCCTGGAGACACAATAGGATGCCACTGATCCAGACTGAGGCTTGCAAAAACGACTGTTATTCACATAATTACAGCACCTTTCTGGGTGTTTTTCGTCCTTGGGGAGATATTTCTCACAGCTGCACAGCTGAACAGGCAGTGTAAATCTAATGTACCTGTGTGAATTCTGCCAGCCAGGTAAGGTTCTGTTCTCCATTCAGGAAGCCCTGAATTAATATGCAAAACTAAAGCACCACCGTTGTCGCTGTGTTCTGGTCCCTGCTGTTGCAGCCCGTGCACCC
This sequence comes from Dicrurus megarhynchus, assembly GCA_013399195.1. Lineage (NCBI taxonomy): Eukaryota > Metazoa > Chordata > Aves > Passeriformes > Dicruridae > Dicrurus > Dicrurus megarhynchus. Next base: position 80,281 of record VXAD01009315.1, read on the forward strand.
TGTGTTGTCTCTGCATGACAAATGTGTTACTGGCTTATTACTCATTCCTTGTCAATGACAGGGAATATTTGGATCATGATGCCAAACAACCATCAAACCCCCAAATTATCTATCAGTTCCTTGTCAGACGGGTTGCAAACTAAATGTCACACTCATGTCTGAGCTTCCAGATGCTTCCAAATGTCTATCTTAAGCCTCATCTTCTAACTCTGTTATTTCTCTAAGAAGTAGTTCCTTTATTCATTTCTTGATCAGTATCAAACCTGGTTCTCAGGAACCTGCTAAGAATAATTTACAGGCAGCAGCTCTCAGGTGCCTTGAGCCTGTGCAGACCTCTCTCCTGCTGTGAGGAAGTTTAGGCTGAGAACTTCTAAAAGCAGGTACTGAATGCATAATTTGCATTATTCCTCATACGGAATATGGCAACCAAACCTGTTAGGTACATCCTAAATGTTAAAGTGGCAATTTTCATCAAGTTGCTATATAACATGTAAAGGCCATATGACATAATACACTTATTTTCTACTTCAGAAACATCCTGGGAGTGGGATAGACAGGGAAGCAGCATCCCAGCTGCTGAGTGACAACCATCAGTTAACACAGCAGCCACATCCCCATCGTTTATCTCTTATCTCCACATCACCAGTTCTTGTATCAAAGGATTTCACCCACCAAGGCTCTGCTCTTATAAAGAACTATTTTAGTTCAGTAACATCATTAAAGTTTGGGCCCTTCTGCCTACAAACAGCTTTTCCCTGCTCTCAGTTATTTACACTTAGTTATTTATCTTAATCAGGGAATTTCTTGGCATTTAAGTTAATATATTACCTACCTGTTAAAACCTTAATATTACCAGACTGTGGGTGTAGTGCTATTACATTCTCCTAAATGCTGATAAAACCACTTTTAATCTGCCTTATTTACATATATAATTTCTATACTCAGTGGTTAGCTAAGTTTGTAATGTGTTTGGAGGATGATAAGTGTTAGAGAAGATAAGCATTATCTTATCCTTATGGGAAGCAAATCCACATATCTCCAAAGTGTTTTAAGTTAATTAAGTGCCACTTTACAAGGACAGCAACACCGTGCTGAGGGCTGTGGTTCAGTGTCAGTTCCATGTCCATATGCAACCCTCCCAAAGTTAATTTCCTAATTGGATAAGCAGATGAGAGCACAGCCAGAACACAGGAGGCTGCTGGCATGCACTTGGCCGTACCTCAGCGTGTTCACATTATTCCATGTGCAAAAGCACAGATGCAGGCTGCTTTAAAAAATGAACACAGGCTTATTTCACCCCCAAGGAATGCAAAGTTCCTCTTCAACACTTAACATTTGGTAAAAGCAGCAGTTTAACCTGTGCATTTCTTTAGCATGGGGGAAGAAGCCCTCTCTGCTCACCCCTTTTCTGGCCACTTCAGCACTCCTTCATCACTGCTCTCTCTTTTACAGCAATTTATAAAGAGCTCTAATTCTCCCTGATCTTATACATCAAGCTGGATGGGGCTTGGAGCACCCTGGGATCGTGGAAGGTGTCCCTGCCCATGGCAGAGGGCTGGAACTGGGTGGTCTTTAGGGTCCCTTCCAACCCAAACCATTCTGTGATTCTATGATCTGTTGAGAGACTACAAAATAAAATGTAAGAGAGGAGCTCTGGATGAGTCAGCAGTGCCCTTCTGTTCTCTGTCTTACCAGTATTTAGCTTCAAGTTCAGACTTTTTGCACTGTTTTCCCTCACTACTCAGGTAGACACCACATCATCCCCGTGTCATTGGCTTCCAGGCAGCTGAGCACTTACTGGAGTCAGCTGCTGCTGTGAATCCACCACTACCCACCAGTATCCAAAGCCCTAGAGAGGGAGTTTACAGCCTTCACACTGCTCAGAGGCTTTAATCCAAGAGCCAGACCTTTGCTGGACACAGAGCTGGAAGGTGGCTGCCTGGGAGGTTCCTCAGGTCCCCAGTGAGCAGCACAAGTGACCTGCTCACATCTTTTCCAGGTGCTCAGCTATGGCAGGTACAGGGGATGGCTCCTCACACCCAAAACCAGGGTTTATTTAGAGTTCTCTCCCTCCTGCAATCCCTGTTTTCCAATGGCAGCACCATTTACTGACCCATCCCACTGAGAGGGCCTCACAGTACCTTTGGACACTGGCCACCAGCTGTCCTCAAGCCATGTCACTCACCCTACAGCCACTGTGATGTTAAAGCTTGGCCCACCTTTGCTCTCTCTGGCTCCTATAAACGCCCAGTTCCTCAAATTCCTCATGGTCATCAATGGGTTCCTCCATTAGCCCCAGAGGAATGGGATGAGTTAATGGCAAGACTTTGCCCAGCACCTCCCAGGAAGCAGCACACGGCTCCTGAAAATGCTGAATGCTCCCTTCTGAGTCTCTGCTCCCTGGTCACATAGCACAGAAACCCCCTCTTTGTAAACACAGAGACAAACTGAAAAGTTCATTTGTGCAAATCTCCGTGAAGTTGGAAATAATCTGGATCACAATTTGTGCTTATGTAAATGTCAGCACACAAAAAACCAGGCTTGGATCAAAAAGACAGGTTGTAGGTAATGCCCAGAGTAAAATACACACGTTCCTTTCTGACCTTCGTTAGGTTTCTCTGGGCATCTGCTGGACAAGAGAATTCCATCCATAACAGTGACTGCAGAAATTACAAATCCTCTGCGCTCCCAGATCAGTGCCGGCACATACAAAGCCCTCCATTCCAAAGGGCACCCTCGTACCTCTCTGCGTGGGAGCCATCAGTTAGAGACCAGCAAAGAGCAAACCCCACACAACTTGTGCAATGAGTTAAAGAGCAATAATCGACTTTTAGAAAGAACAAAGCAAATGTACAGATTGGGCCACATTTGGGACAGCTCTCCTTGCCCAGAGAGGAGTAAGAGGGAGCCTGGTGTTATTTCCAGAGTGGCATGGCAGAGAAACGTCATTCAGACAGAACTATTGTGTCAAATCCCTCCTTTCCCAGAGCCAAGGCAGTGTTGTTTAGCTGTTTTCATGGCCGACCTTTACAGAGATAAATAAATACACACACATAAAACATGAGGGCTGCTGTACCACCGAGAGCTGTTATTTCCAATCTGCTTTACACTACATGACTCACAAACCAAACCCACAGCAATGGTACGATCAGATTGCTCATTTCATCTGCACAGAATGGAGCTTTTGAAGAGATTCAGGTTTTCAAAGATGGCTTCAACTCCCACTGAAATCCAGCCAAGTCCTATAACGCAGAAGAAATCCATAGCTGGCTGCACCCAGACTGCGTTGTAGCTTCTCTCTTTGGCCAAACACTTCCCTGTGCTCCATGAGGTGCAGGCTTTCCATATGCCACCCTACGGGATACTTCATTCCATGATTTTGTAGCTGCTAAACCACAGGTCAGATTTCAAACACAACATGATCTTTTAGAACCAAAAGAGAAATCTCTCAGTGGGTCGTTGTGCAGGGAGCTTGGCCCATAGCTAAGGAGGGGTTTATGAGGCACCAGCACAAAACTACCCATGTGAAAATCAAGGAGAAGTGGTGAGCTCCTATCTGCACCCTTCCAGCAGGCAGGAGATTTTAGAGGTGTTCCTCAAGTGCCCAGGAAGAACGCTGATCAAGGCACAGAAAATTCCTGGCGGGGAAGCCAACCCAGCTGCTCCTCATCCTCAGTCCCTGGGACTGTCCCAGTGCTCCTGACTGCTTCCTTTCAGTGCTGGTGGGTGGTGGTGGGGTTCACCTGGCCCCCCACATCTTGCTGTACACCCCAGCCCTGCTGAAGCACGGCTCACAGCCACCCCTCAGAGCACTGAGCACACTGAGCTTCTCTCAAAAGCACATGTACCAAATATACACTTGCCCAAAGTTACATAAGCGCTGTGCCAGAGCTATTTTTCAGCCAGACTGATCAGCGCTGCCATAAATCACCCCAGGATGCAGAGGCCAGACAAGATGTCACATTTATGTGCTCAGCTTTCTGCCTGCCCTGAGAAAACGTTTGTGATATGCCAACATATCTATTCCCTCTCTGCCTCCCCTGGTGTGTAGGTGCATGACTGCTGCTCAGCACTGAGCAGGCTCCAGCACAGCGCTCCCCGTGCCCACAGCAGCCTGGGGACAGCACCGAGCTGTCCCTGCCCCTGCAGCTCCTCTCACCAGCCCCAGCCAGCGCCAAGAGCAGCCCCCAGGGCAGGGCAGGGCAGGGCAGGGCAGGGAGCCCACGTTAACCTCCAGAGAAGAGCAATAACTGGTAAGCTCAGCTCACCCTCTGTGTGTGCAGGGATGGCAGACTGCTGCATGATCCCTTGTCCTATCCCACTCCAATGTCCTGGAAGAAGGGCTCTTATCTTGAGCTGCAGTTACTGCCTAAATATTTGCCTAGATCCTCCTGGAAACTTCTGCCCTAGCAGGATCCAGGAACAGGCAATTTCACAGTGTGATTGCAAGTAACATTCAACTTTCTACCTTATTCCTCGTTATTGTTACACTTCACCTCTGTTTATCCCCCACCGGTGCTGCTTCAACAGCTCGTGGTGCCAGGCACAGGCAGGACAGGTTTCTCACGCAAGTGTATAAAGTAGGAATATCAATAACACTTTCCTGCTCAGCTGAGTGCTCCAGTGCTGTCCCCAAAGCCACTGTCTGAGCCAAGTGCTCCGGGAAAGCCACTCTGCATCCCTGCACCTGCCTCTCCTCCTGGTGCAAAGGGACACCAGCTACAGCTCAGGTTCAGCACACAGACACAGCACACACCAGCTCTTGGTTCAGCTCAGCACAGAATGGGGCATGAGCTCCATATTCCAAACTCAGAGAGGGAATCACACTGACACTGCCAGAAACACCAACTCTGCTCATTCCGACACACAGAAACTTGCAGGCATTAAAGCTATGGAGATTGGAAGCAATAAGCAAGACCCTTGATTGAAATCGCACCCCCAATTGTGAATCTGTGGGGAACAAGTTTTAAAAAATCAGCTTCCACAGTGAGTGTTTTAATTAGATACCTCACCTAGATTTTCTTACATCTCTACAACATGTTTCTCTATCCTGCACAGCATCTTTAAAACTCCCTTTCTATGTCTCAGAACTACTGAACCTGGTGAGATTTTAATAGAAATCCCTTTTCTGGGCTATAAAGAGAAGCATTACTTGAGATTTTAATTAGCAGTTGTCAGTGCTGAGCCATAGGAAATACTGAATAGTTTGCTTAACTTCTTAGAGAAAGTGCCTTTTGCTTTCTGACCTTCTGCACTCAAATGATGCAACACACTTGAGCCATTTAAAAACTCCTTTCCAAACCCAGCTCTGTAGGAGTAAAAGCCATTCCCTCGATCGATACACACTGTGCTGCTCCAACCCGTGTTCGCCCACTGCACACCTGGCTCGTTTGATGCAGAAATCGTGCCACTGTCATTTTCTGACCGCCGCGATAAATCTGAAAGGCAGCATTCTGTTATTACGATTTCCCTCCATCCTGTGCAAGGTACCCCGGGCTTTAAACACACACGGAACTTGGAAATCAGATGCTAAATCGATTCAGAGCGTTGAGACTCCGTTTGCACAATAACAGAACGGAGAGCAGGGGTCCGTCATGCAAACTTCAGGCAAGGCGGGCACCTGCTCCGAGCCTCGGTTCACCACCGACCCTACCCCAAAGGCATTAAAGAGCAGCAGAACTGTTCCTACCATTCAGCTGCCTGTAGACTATGTCTTCTAGGAGCGAGAGCCTCTTCAGCACTGCATCCTGGATGGAGCTGACGCCGTGGGCTGTCAAGTTGGCCACTTCTGCCCTGGGATGGATGTCATGGAAGGAGTCGCCGCTCTTGGTCGTGATGGGTCTGCACTTGGCCAGGAAAAGGACGAAGCCAGCCACGGCGATCAGGTTTAACACCAGCAGGACTTTGACTCTTCTCAAAGAAGCCATCAAACTTCCCGAGGGGCCCCGCCAGCCGCCGCGCTGCCGGCAGGGCTATGGGAGCGGGCCGGC
>VXAD01009315.1:86519-104535 GCA_013399195.1 Dicrurus megarhynchus
CGGGGATGGGCAGCGCGGGGTGCGGACCGCCGGGGCCGTGCGGGGGATGCGCGGTGCCGGGGCCGTGTCGGGATGCGCAGCGAGGGTGCGGAGCGTGGGCTGCCGGGGCCGTGCGGGGTTGAGGAGCGCGGGGGGCCGGGGCGGTGCGGGGTGCAGGAGCGCGGGGTGCTGGGTGCCGGGGCCGTGCGGGGTGCGGAGCGCCGGGGCCGTGCGGGGATGCGGGGCTGTAACGGGTGGAGATGGGGCCGGTCGCGGTAACGCGCTCGGGCTGCTCGGTGTCACAGAAAGTTTGAGCCCCCCGGGCCGGTGCGTGGCCCTCTCCTGGGTACTGCTCCCCTCTTTCCCGGATGGAAGCTTTGTCCTCTCCCTCGGAACCCTGGCTTTCCCGACCCCCGCACGGAATGACAAAGGAAGCTTCCCCAGGCTCCCCAAACCTTCCGTGCCGGAGCGAGGGAATGACTTCAGAGCTGTCACCACTGTCCTTAGTAAGGATCGTCGGTACCTCAAACCCTGACATGAGGTAAAGTGATTAACATCCTAAACTACAATTCACATCCAACGTTTTAATGACAGAAAGCTGAATCCTCTCATGAGAGCACAGCCACTACTGAACAACCCCAGTAACCCCCCTCTTCCGAGCTTTATCCGTGTGCCACAGTTAACCCTGCCTTTCAGAAAGATGGCACCAAACATGGATTTGAAATTCGAACAACCTTGAGTCATTGTATCCTACAAGGCAACTTGTCAAAAGGTAAGAATAACCCCTCTCACCTTCAAGCCATAATTAAAAAAAGAAAAAAAAAAAGGGAAACAAAAAAATCAATGCCATGGAAACAAACCTAAAATTGCCTTGGAGGATTTTGAGTTTTAATTTAGTCCTAGATGTACACGAAATCTTTTATGGCTTCTGTGTTCAGACCCAGGATCCTGCTACAAACCTGGAGAAGAGACAGGCACATAACTCATAGTCAGACCCTAAAATACTGTGGTCAGTCCATCATCCACACTCAGGTTCATTATTCTGCTAAGAGGGTGAAAATGTGAATGATTTGCGTGACACAGAGCTAGAAATACCTCAGAAATTGCTGAAATCCAGCTTTTGGCAGGCACCGAGGGGAAGCTGGTTTGGGGGTTCTATAGGGGTGTTTTGGCACGTGATAAACATAAGGTTTGTTTCCAAAGCTGACAACTGAGATTTTTCTTCTCTATAAATAAAAGCACTTTTTATTAAACAAATAAACAAACACCACCCCAACTTGGCAGAGTCGTTTACCAAAAAGGGAAACCACATGGCCTCAACTGCCAGGAGCAGAAATATTTGTGCAAACAGAAAAGTACCTGCTGCTTATTCTGAAGCAGTCTGGGATACAGACCCATTCCCCTTGTCCTTCATTACCACTGCTCCCACTGAAGTCAGGCTGCTGCATTACACAGAAGCAGCAAGATCTATTTTAATTATAATCCAGTTTGGGAAAAGCTGGATTTGAAGACTTTTGGCACGTGGCTGTTACAGATGATCCCAATGGAAAAAAAATAATCTTAGGATCCTAAAAAAGAGAATGCAAGAATTTGAAGCAGCTCCTTGCTGAGCATTTTTGCCACCACTTTCCCCAAGAAAGGAGCAGAATTAAGTCCCCAAAAAAGCAGGAGGGAGGAAGAAAGCCACAACTGCCCTTAGGGTGACAGATGGCCACAGGGCACCTGGCACCATGAGCATGGCAGGAGAAAATAAAGATGTCCCAAAAAATGCAAGGAAAAAATATCTCTGTGGGAAATAACATGAGAGCTAAAAATTCAGAATACACATGTGCCAACGGCCCCCCTGCCCTGTCCGGGAGGATTAACTTCAAAAACCTCCCCAGCTGTCTGTTGTTGCTGCTGCTGTTCTGTTACTCGGGGGAGAGGCGAGCAGCAGACCTTGAAGCTGTGCTGGCTGACAACGATCCCATCACCTGGGACTGTCCCCAGCCCAGCTACATCTGCCTGCAGGAGAGCTGGCCCTGCTGCTGGCCTGGGGGGCAGCTGGGCAGTGCTTCCCTTTGCAGAACTGCTACGGGAACCGGCCTGAGGAAAACCTGATCCCCTTCCCTGAACTGGTTTGCAGCATTCCATGTTCCACAGGCCCCTTCTGCCGTGCCCCTCTCAGCAGCAACAATTTTCCCTTCATTTCTTTTATGTGGCAGAAGTAATTTCGGTTTTGTTCAGTTGTACTCGAATCACTTGTGGCCGGAGGAGACCAAGCAAACCCCAAAGTATTCACACCAAGCATCACATTCCCTTCAGTGTGTCCTGAGAAACCCCCCAGCACATTCTGAAGGAGGCTCAGCTCTCTGGGACTGCCAAGGAGCCAAATGCCACCCGTGTCAGCAGAGCTGCAGAGTTATCCACAAACAGATCCCTCTGCACCTCCCCTACAGCGACAAGAGAGCAGAACGCTTTAGATAACAAACAACAATCGGGATCAAAGAGTCCGCTGAGTCAGAGAATCACAGAATCACCGAGGTTGGAAAGACCTCCAAGATCATCGGGTCCAAACCCCAAGCCAGCCCCACCGCCTGTTCAGCACTAACCCCTGTCCCCAGGGGCCACACCCACACGTTTTCCCAACACTTCCAGGGATGGTGACTCCAGCCCTGCTGTGGGCAGCCTGTGCCAGCCCCTGACCACCCTTTCAGTGATGAAACTTTCCTAATACCTAATTTAACTTCCCCTGGCACAGCTTGAGGCTGTTTGCTGTCACCCTGCCCTGAAGATGGACACCAAGAGGACACAGCCTGGTAGGAGACCAGGAAAAGTTATGCTTTGGGGCATTCCAGTCCTGAGAGCGGCTTCCCCACCCGTATTTCCTTTGCGCTTTGCACCCCCAGAACAGTGAACTAAATTTCAACAGCAAATACAAAATGTATTGAAAAGGTTTGTCAAGAACCCACTCTCTAAATCAGGGTTCAACCGAGGCATAGCTCAGCCTCCACTGGAGAGTGTGGAGCATTTTTTTTCTTTTTCTTTTTTTTTTCTTTTTTTTTCTTTTTATCTTTTTTTTTTTCCCCATTTTCATTACATTCCAACCAGAAAAAAAAAAAAAACCAAAAAAGGCTTGAAACGTTGTTACTAAATAGAGAAGAAGAACTAAAGGATATGGCTCAGTATCGGGCAGAGATCAGTTTGCATGTCTAATAGAAAAATTCTATTTTTGCCCATTCCAGTGGAGTTCTGTGAACAGCACACACACACTTTTCAAGTGCTAGCCAAAATAATTACTTCTCTCCTTCTGTGGGGGAAAAAATCCACTAAATCATGAATATTCAATGGATTGGTTAATGACATAGTAATGCTTTAGCTGAAATCTTTGCTCCTTAAAATACAGCCAACACGAGCTGCCAGTTACAAGAAGAATTAAAAATACAAAAATAACTTGATTTGCAGAAGTTATCATCCCCCGATCGCTTCAAGAGCGTGTGATGGTAGCATGATACCATGACAGATCTGGGGCAGACTGTCTTCACAATCTGGGAGATGTAAAACAGGCAGGAAAAAATAGTTTCTGTTACTCACTGGAGCTTCTGCCAGTGCTGGGGGTTCTGCAGGGCACAGGTGCCTTCCCTCGGCACCGGCTCGGTCCTCTCCCAGCTGATCCCAGGGTCTGCACTCAGTTACACTTCCAGCCTTGTAGCACCAGCACAAAGGAAAAAAATATGTTTGGCTCTTTTAGCTAAATTTCCTTGAGTTGCATAAATGAGCCTTTCTGTGACCAAATCCCTGTATGAGAACAGTAATCGGCTAAAGAAAAAAACAAACAAAACCAAACAAAAATCTGCAGAAAAGGTTCAATTTAAAGCCAGTTTTGTTTCCTCAGAATCTGTGCGTTCTGGCTGGAGTGCTGTGAGTGCAATTGGGTTATTTCTTTGTTTTCAGGCTTCAGGTGGTGCTCAGGAGTTGCCTCTTCCCTTTTTTCCCTCAGGTTCTCAACAATTCCTGATTATTCAGCCTTAATTTTGTTGCTTTGCCACTCAAAACCACCTCTGAGAAAGCCCCACGTCCATCAGGTAGGTGAATTTAAGCCTCCATGTTGCCTGTGAACTCATTGTTTTTCCCACTGGAGTTTTCTCCATGCAGGAATCTGCTCCCTGGAAGGGTCACCAACATCGCTGTGAGGCCCGGGCTGGTGAAATGAGTGAAACTTGCACAGGAAGATGTTTTATCGTTTTCAGAAGCCAATATTCCAAAGTTGAGGGCTCACTCTGCTCTCTCTGAGCCATTTCTGACAGTTCTTCAGGCACGTATTTAACATCAAGGAGTGAACCCTTCATCTCCAGCCTTAACGTTCTTCTCCACTGTGGGAACAGCTAATGCACAAAAGTAACTTTCCTCAGTGTTATCTTCAAAGCTGGGAACATATTTAGTTCCACATTACAATAACTCCATTCATATTTCATGAATTTTTAAGTTCAGCCTGTGAGCATGGACAGCTCATCACTGATACATCAGGGAAATGCTGTGAAAAAACAAACAACTTATTGTACTTTTAGCTTATGAGATTGCTTTATGGCTCCCTCAAGGATATTAAAAAGATCTTTGCTATGGTTATCAATAAGTATCTTTCAGGATCAGCATTTATAAAGCTTCTAGAATGGCTTCAGCTCTTGGCTGACTTCAGAAATTAAGGAACTCACTCCCAAAAAAGCAAAATCATAGCTTAAAGTCAATGACTCTTCAGTTTTGCTGCTTTGAACTTCAATATACATCTTGATGACCAGAGTCTAATTCTTAAATCATTTTATTATTAGAGCTGGTTTGAAAAGCTTCAGCTTCTTTCTTGAAAAACAGGGGGGAAGGGAGAAGAGCAAGAGAAGCAAGTTCATTGAAACTTTGATAAATCATTAAAAAATCAGAAAATCCATTTTAAATATTGACTTTTTGTGTGACTAGAAAATAAATTCTCACTTATTTCTTTTTTATTGCAGAAGATACTTATATGGCCTAAGTTATTTCAGCACCTAATCATCACCTGATAGTCCCTGAGCCAGGAAATACCATTGTTTCTTCACGTTACTCCAGCAACAAAAAGATACCCAAAGACCTTTGAAAAAACCACAGAATCACAGACTGGGTTGGGTTGGAAAGGTAGAGTGGGAAAAAACCCTTAAATCCCATCCAGTGCCCCCCCTGCCATGGGCAGGGACACCTCCCACTGTCCCAGGCTGCTCCAAGCCCCAATGTCCAGCCTGGCCTTGGACACTGCCAGGGATCCAGGGGCAGCCACAGCTGCTCTGGGCACCCTGTGCCAGGGCCTGCCCACCCTCCCAGGGAACAATTCCTTCCCCATATCCCATCCATCCCTGCCCTCTGGCAGTGGGAAGCCATTCCCCTGGGGTTTAAATTCCCAAAGAAACCCAGAGATGACACAAAGGACCTGGCCAGGTCTAAGGCCTTTAGGAGCCTTCAGGACAAGAGGTCAGTTTGTCACCAGAGCCTTGAGTCCCAGGCTGACACGCTCAGCTGATGGTCCCTTCACCAGCACCGCAGCACGGCCATGCCAGTGGGGAGCAGGGAAGCACTGAAAGATCCCAAAGCCAAATTGCACCATCCCTGTTCTGTGAACATTGGGACTGCCTTTCCCAAGGCTGTCAGAAGTGCAGATCTGCCACTGCAGCCAAGATAAAGCCCACAAGTCAGTATCAAGACAAAGACCAGAAGTCAGTGTGCTTGGATGGAGGAACCCCCTCAGGGCTCAGCGGTCTCCCCAAAAGCCTGGTCTTGCCTCCTGTAGCAATCTGGCCTGTCCCACAGCAGAGGAGAGCCCAGAGATGGAGCATCCCCTCTTGGCTGCTACTTGGCTCTGAGGACCTTCTGGATGCTACAGCTCATGCTCAAGGGGGACTTATTATCCCATGACTTACTCCAAGTCCTCAGCTTAGGGTCAAGGCTCAAAGGCTTTTCTGAGCCCATGGACTCCTGGGGATGCCCTGCAGGGCTCTGCCCATGCTCCTGCTCCCCCCAGCAGGACAGTGCTGGGCAGGATGAGAGTCCAGAGTCACAGAGACTGCACTGAAGGTACAAATCCAAGACTTGGCCGTGGTGCAGCCACAGATGCCAATTAGAAACTGACACCTTGCTTTTATTCCTTATCCACGAGAACCCTCCATGTGTTGATCTCAAAATACAAAGTGTTGTATTAAAGAAAGAAAATTTAAAAAAAAATCCTGTGAATTTTACAAGCCACTGTGCACAAACACTTGCCTGCTTACGTCTTTTCATGTAGATCTTCTTTTGCAGTACTCAGATGTCTCTTGCACTGTGCTTAAACTGTATCCCAGCCATGCCAGGGCAGTGTTTATCCTGCTGTGGTTATGAATGATGGGCTGACCATCTGCAAATAATACACTGGTTTAACCCAAAAAATGTAAACCTCCCTGTAAAGAGGAACCACAGATGGCAACAACTGCTTGACAAATGCCAGTGAGAACTGCACCACACTGATTAAACATCATTGATTGACATCAATGAATTCTTGCTGCAGAATTTAGAAGATGCTTCTCATAAATATTTCAAAAGGTCTGCATCCCAGAAAAAACAATAATTCAAAGCAGTTCTTAATGTTTAGAAAATCAAGTAGGTCAAGAAACAGACATATATGTGTTTACACTCTGAGTTAAACAACTGAACTTCCCTCTCAGGCAGCCTTTTGTTTTATTTTGGGAATCTATATACGAACTGTGTTCCCAGTTCCCAAAACACACCGAATGCCTGTCTCAGCAAAACCTCACAGGTGCTGTGTACCCTTGTAGAGTTCAATGAAAGGTAGAGTGAGAAAAAAAAAAACAAACTGAATTTTATTTCAGATTTGCTGTTGATTCATTGGCTGTGTCCAGGAAAAATGCCCAGAGCTGAGTTTTCAGGGTAGTTACAGAACCATAGCATGGCTTGGATTGGAGAAGACCTTAAAGCCCTTCTTGTTCCACCCCTGCCATGGCAGGGACACCTCCCACTGTCCCAGGCTGCTCCCAGCCCCAATGTCCAGCCTGGCCTTGGGCACTGCCAGGGATCCAGGGGCAGCCACAGCTGCTCTGGGCACCCTGTGCCAGGGCCTTGTAAACCCTCTGTCCCCACCTTTCCTGTCAGCTCTCTCAGCCTTTCCTCAGAGAGGAGCTGCAACCCTCCATCCCTCTGATCATCCTGTCCATCTTCTCATGGGTCAAATATTCAGACACTCAGCTGAAGGCTGCGGAGTCCAAATGGCTGAACAGCCCCAACTCCTCAGCTCAGCGCTGGTGCTGACACAGTGCCAGCCACAGGGGGGTGCTTGGTTTGGGACGTGGGCTCACTAAACTGCCAATCCCAGTGTGGAGGCCCCCAAAAGAAGCTCTTTTCAGGTAGGAGTCTCCTTTTTACTGCAAATATTCTCAGCTGGGGAGTCACTCACAGAGAACCCTGTCTCCTGTCTTGTTTAATGTTTAGGTGAAACTGCAGTAGGAGATTTGGGACAAAACAAAGCAGAGTTTTGGCTGGGAGGACAAACTAGGGGAGGCTGAGCCTGCTCCACTCCCACCAGGCACTGGATGGCGGAGCTGCAAAGGAAAGCAGATCCCAAGGCTCAGTCAAACCTGTGACCTCCTCCATCCAGTGAAAACTGGTGCCCAAAACAGGCTGTGATTTCTCCCCCACCACAAAACCAGGCTCCAAGCACCATTCAGCGACCAAGCCCAGCCCACCCCATCCCAGTGACAGACAACTCCAGCCACTGCCAGGCACAGACATCTCCAGCCTGATCGAACAGCTGAGTCTCGATACCTCACAAGTACAAATTGGCTGTTTTTGTACAGCCTGAGTAGTTACTCAGCTACCCTGAAGGGATTGTTCTTAGCTTTGAAGATTGCTCCTTTCATTTCAGAAGAATGGCCAGAAAGATTTTCCATTTTCTTTCCAACAACAGCGTTTGTTGTGGGGGAAGGATATGACATCTTTAAGGAGGCAGGGAGAGAAAATGATGTGCTAGACCCTGCCTCTGAAATAATTCTGAAGGAATACACATTTGCATCTAGGGCTGAAGGTCTCACAGAGTAGCTTTTAAAGGAAAAAGCTGTGCTGAGCCCATCCAATTCTCCCTCCTCTGGTCTATCTCATCGCAGCACTTGGGCGTTTCCCTTTTTCTCCACGTAAAAGAGGAATAAAGTGTTACGGAGAGATTCATCCAAGTTGTACCCACAGTCTGCAATGGTGCGAGAAGCTGGGGTGTCCTGAGCCCTGCCCTCCCCCAGCAGTGCTCTGCCTTTGCCCTGCCCTGCAAGAACCACCTGGGAGCAATGGATGCACTCCCAAAGCCCTGCTTTTGCACTGCCTCAAATCCCAGAATCATAGAAGAGAACCCCAGAATGGTTTGGGTTGGAAAGGACCTTAAAGCCCATCCAGTGCCACCCCTGCCATGGGCAGGGACACCTCCCACCATCCCAGGCTGCTCCAAGCCCCAGCCAACCTGGCCTNGTCTCACCTGAGCACAGGGGCACAATCCCCCTCCTCAATCTGCTGCCCACGCTGGTTTTGATCTGATCACATGAAAAGGTCGGGATTGATTGACACCAAGCCAGTGGATGCCATTCCCTCAGTCCTGCTGCTCCCAAGGACAAGCTCAAGATTTGGCAGTGACTTGGGCTCCCCCACTTTGGCAGTTCATTGTCTTAAGGCAAACACTCCTCCAGTAAAGCAGCTCTGCAGCACTTAAAACCTTTGGCTGGCTGGCTCCTCAGTCTGTCTGGGCGAAGTGATTCCTCCTGCAGTCATTCCTGCAGTCATTCCTGCAGTCATCCCTCCCCACGCCCAGCGCTGCACTTCAAAGGCCAATGGAACATCAGAGGGACACACTGCAGTGCTTTGTTTTCCTCTCTCAACTGCTTTTTTAGCATTTTAAAACACAATGCGCTCATGAAAGGTTGTAAAATTCCTCATAAAGTTGACTGTGCCACAGGATTATAGAATACCTCTTGTAACAATGGATAAACAGCTAATCTTGGATCTGTCACCAGAAAACACTAATATATTTCAAAAAGCTATTAGCCCTTAAACCAAAAGTAACAGAGAATTTGATTTTGGGCAACAGGCTATAAAACACTGAAATAGTTTGGCAGCTCTGCATTGAAAGCAGGTGGAAGAAGCTGTAAGAGCCCTGGCATTTATTTTATTCAGCTGTTTAAGGAATAGTTTACATAGATTCCACAACTTGTGCATGAAAACTAACACTAAGTAAGGACACTTGAAAAAAACAGTGAATCAACTGATTTACCACAGGTTTTCAGGAAGCAGAACAACATTTGCTATGTTATGCAAGAAGGAAGTGAAAGGCAATAAATATTACAGATAAAAAATAATAAACCATCAATGGCCTTTACAATTTTTATGGCATCGTATCTTTAAGGAGCTTTAGAGCCATCAGCTCTGACCATAACCTCCAGATGAGCAATATCCATTTTGTGGATGGAAACACTAAAGCTCAGCCATTAATCCTGAACGCCCTGGTCAGTTCTGAAGGGCTTTGGGACAGGGATGGCCAGGATGACCAGGGATGGTGAGGCAGGGAGGAAATATTTGGGGAATGCAGTGGGGAAATAGAGTTAGAGATTGCCACACAGAAAGCCAAAGACTAAATGTGTTTCATACCTTGTTTCTTTCCCTGGTCTTTATAATACCTGCTCTTGTGTTTTGTCTTGCCACTGGATCCCGGAATCCCAGCTGGACCAGGCTGGAGGGGACCCCAGAGGGTCCCTGGTGCCACCTCCCTGCTCAGGCAGGGCCATCCCAGAGCACAGGGCACAGCATTGTGTCCAGAGGGCTCTGGAATATCCCCGCTGAGGGAGCCTCCAGCCCCTCCCAGGGCAGCCTGTTCAGGGCTGGGCACTGCCCAGGGCAGCAGTTCTGCCTCCTGTGCGGGGCAATTGCTGGGCTCAGGCCCTGCCCGTGGCTCTGGTGCCACTGCTGGGCCCCGGAGCAGAGCCTGGGCCCTGCCCTGAGCCCTCCCTGCAGCCAGGGACACCCAGGGCTGGGGGCCCCTCTCAGCTGGGGCTCCTCTGGAGGCTGAGCAGCCCCAGCTCCCTCAGCCTTTGCTGGGCACGGAGATGCTCCAGGCCCTCCTCATCCTCACAGCCGGCGCTGGCCCCGCTCCAGGAGCTCCCTGTCCCTGCTGTGCTGAGGAGCCAGAGCTGGACACAGCACTGCAGAGGTGCCCCCAGGGCTGAGTAGGCCACAAATGAGTCATGAAATAAAAAGAGGATGGAGGTGAATCTTCTGGGAAAAAAAAAGACATGAAGAGATCAGGCAGAAGGAAAAATGCTTAGATGAGGAGAGTATCCGCTCTCACAGAGCAGAGATACTTTTGTCAAGTACTTTGAGAGAGGTGATCTTTAAGCTCTTCAAAGCCTCAAAGAAAGGGAAAACACGAGCAGGACTAAGGTGAGGAGTTTCAGGCTTGTGGCTGAGTGCTGGAGCTGGAAATGGCTGAGGAATCCCAGCAGCACAGCCACGAGTGTGCACCAGCAGTGATGCCATTCCAGTGGGGGTTTATTTGGGGCCTGGACAGTGGATTTGCATTTTATACAGGGAAATTACTGCAGAAAGGCTGACGCTCAGTGGAAGGATATTTTTGGTATTTCTCTGGGAAATAACCTATTGGAAGCAAGACTTAATTTTTTTTCCTTTAAAAGATACACTCATCTCAGATCCTCTTAAGGAAGGGAGGTATCAGAATAATTACCCAGAGTGTTGCTGCTCTCCCATTCCTGCTTTGGCAAAAGCTGGGGCACACAACAGCTTCTCAGCACAGTGGTGCCTCTGGTCTGCACACATCCAGGCCTGAGAGAAGCTCAGGAATGGAGCTGGGAAGGGGCTGGAGCTCCAGGAGCAGCTGAGGAAGCTGGGAAAGGGGCTCAGCCTGGAGAAAAGGAGGCTCAGGGGGGACCTTGTGGCTCTGCACAACTCCCTGACAGGAGGGGGCAGCCGGGGGGGTCGGGCTCTGCTCCCAGGGAACAGGGACAGGAGGAGAGGGAACGGACTCAGGCTGGGCCAGGGGAGGGGCAGGGTGGACATCAGCAGGAATTTCCCCATGGAAAGGGTGCTCAGGCCTTGGCAGGGGCTGCCCAGGGAGGTTTGGAGTCCCCATCCCTGGAGGTGCCCAAGGAAGGGCTGGAGGTGGCACTCAGAGCTCTGGGCTGGGTCAGTCACGGGTTGGACTCGATGATCCTGGAGGTTTTTTCCAACCTTAATGATTCTGGGCTTCTGATTCACATGAGGCTTTGGTGTTTTCTTTCTGTCAATTAGACACACATACCTATGAGAAAGCAGTGAATTCTACAATTTTGTCAAACCCAGGCTTCAGTAATAAAGAAATTATGCCTCCAGAATCCTTTCATTCACCAGACTGTAAGGAGCTGACTCATTCCATGGGGCTGCCACCAGCAGTCTAAAAGTTTCCTACAGAAGTTCTTGAGGTACAGGGGAGACAGTTCAGGAAAAAAAGAAAAAGGAAGGTTATATATAAGGAGGTGATAGGAAATAAGGAGGCACAAAACCCCAGGTCTGAGAGGCTGGACACATCCCACCAACAGCTTTCCAAGCTGCTCTGCTCTCCCTGGGAAACGTTCCCCCATTTCCAGAAATCACCCTGAAAAGTCACAGGGTTTGGAGATGCTGTTCACGACTCCTCCAGGGCAGATCACAGCAGCTACAGCAGCACAGCTAATAGAGGGTGTCTGCTTTACCTGTTCAGCATTCAGTGCTCTGGTGTTCAGAAACAGGACGGCACCGAGGATTCTTTGGCATAATTTCAGCCACCTCTGATGCTGTGCATCCTCTGCTGCAGCAGCTGGACATGGAAAAAGGCAGATGCACCCAGGAAAAGGCCTCTGGAGAGTGAGGTGAATGTGGCACAGCTCTGAGCACTCACACTCACCTGAATGTCCCTGTTTGGGGGAAAAAGCCTCCTTTCCAACTGAGCATTTGTCATCTTGTACAGAAAAATTCCACAGATGGGTTCTTTTCTTCCTGTACCTAAACTGCATGAAGTAAAAACTGAGCAGGTCACTTTGAAATGATATATGTGCATACACATTTTAAAAAACAAAGAGAAAAGCCCTCAGCTGAGTTTAGCTCTAAGCTGCCTGTGGTGGTTCAGGGGGATGGAGGAGGAATCAGGGCTGGGATCACAAGGAGCCACTCAATAGGTTCAAGACAATGGGCTCAGAGTGCACCCAGCACGGAGCGCTCACTGCTCAGGATTAGCAGCCACGCAGGGGCCACATCCCAATTATTTTGCAGTCTGACTGCAGCACCTCTTGAGATAACTGAAATTAAGGACTTCAGGCCTTAAGCTTCCCAGTTACAGCTTCCAGCTGAAATCAGAATATTCTAAAAGAGAAGGGATCCCCAGGATCATCCAGCCCAGCCCCTGGCCCTGCACAGACACCCCAACAATCCCACCCTGGGCATCCCTGGCAGCGCTGTCCAAATGCTCCTGGAGCTCTGGCAGCCTCGGGGCCGTGCCATGGACAGCCCTGGGGAAGTCAGTGATGCTGCTCATTTAGACAAAATGTGCTCCACCAGTAAATGCTGGGAGAACTGGGACCCAAGAACTGGGTTTTGGAATAAAGCTTTTGACCAGGCTTGGGGCAAGTTACTCAGATGGCACAACTCAGTGAATAAAACATCATTTTCTGGATTTAATTCTCACATCCATGTCTTACATTGTATTTCTTTAGTGCAGAGAATCTCAGTAGTGCACTGGGAACCTGAAGGTGTATTAGAGCCTGCTACCCATCCCTGTGCCAATGGCCAGGGCAATACCTACCCCTCACTCAAACCCATTTAAACCCTGTATTTTAAATTTCAGTAGCTCCCTGATCACATCAGTGACCAGCACAGACCTTTGAGTTGCCTTGTTGTTTGCTCAGTTCCAGCTTGGTTTAGGAGATCATTTCTGATGAACAGCTACAAGGTCTCAACATTAATTTGGACTACAAGCCTTCCAGGGAACAAAATAAATTTTGACAGATACCTGCAATGACCCAAAAAGGGTTAATATGAACTATGCTAATGTCCAAAAAATGGTTATTAAAATTCTATAATAATAACTTGATAGTCCTCCTTATAAAAATGACAATTCTCTACCTCATAATAACTAATTATATTTAAGCTATTCATGGCCATAATTTATCAATTATCCAGCTACTAGATTTCATATTAAAACATACTCCTACTGTGAAACAGCTTTCTGGATAAATTCTGATTAAGCAATCAAATGGCCACTCCTGGGAAGCACAGAGTCTCTGTACATGGAATGGGGCCTTAGGGGTGTCTGCAAATCACTGCAGAAAAGGTAAAATATTTCTGTGTATTTGATTCTGCTGCTGCTGCCTGAATCTCTCCTTTTTGATGCAGGGATGCTGGAAAGGATCTGTTTTTCAGCTCTGCCTTGGGTGGGATAATGAAGGGTCTTTCAGCAGCATTAGCAGGAGGAAGGTTTACTGGCAGAGCTTCCAGCTTTTCTTGTAGGTGTAGCTTTAATCACTGGGGACTGTGCCGAGGCTGTTGATGTGGTATTTCTGAAAAAAAGAGCTTTTTCTGCTCCTTTAAAGAGCTGCCAGTGCTTGCAAGATGATTATATTATATATATATTTATGTGTATATGGAAGTATTCTGCTTTGAAAGAACATCTAGGTCATGCTTTCCATACTGATCCACCTTCAATCTGCATCATCAAGGGCACTTTCAGGGAAGCGAGAGCCTTCTAAGGGATCTCTGCTGCTGCTGCTGCTGCTTATTCCCCAGCCTGAAGTTTAACCCTCAGTAGCGTTCTGGGTTTGACTGGGGGATGGAGGGGGGGTACAGGATGGATTCTGTGAGAAGCTGCTGCAAGTGTCTGATGGAGCCAATTGCAGCTGGCTCCAGGACAGACCCACTGCTGGCCAAGGCTGAGCCCATCAGGGACTGTGGTAGCACCTCTGGGGTAACTGAGGTAAAAATGGAGGGGAAAAATCCCAAAACTGCCCCAGTGCAGCTGGAGAAGGGAGGAGTGAGAACGTCTGAGAGAATGAACTCTGCAGAGACCAAGGTCAGGGCAGAGGGAGGGGCTGGAGCTGCTCCAGGTGCCAGAGCTGAGATTCCCCAAAGATTCCAGGGTGCAGCCCCTGGAGAGGCAGCTGAGGGCACAGGGAGCAGAGTTTCCCTGCAGCCCTGGAGGAGCCCATCCCAAAGCAAGAGATGCCTGGGAGAGCTGTGATCCCATGGGAAGCCTGTGCTGGAGCAGGGTCCTGGCAGGACCTGTGGATCCATGGAGAGAGGAGCCCACCTGGAGCAGGTTTGCTGGAAGGACTCGTGACCCCATTGGTGACCCACACTGGGGCATTTCCTGAAGGACTGACCCCATGGATAAAGGGATCCCTGGAGCAGTTCCTGAAGGGCTGACCCCATGGATAAAGGGATCCCTGGAGCAGTTCCTGGAGAATCTCCCCTGGGAGGGACCCCAGGCTGGAGCAGGGGCAGAGTGTGAGGAGTCCAAGCCCTGTGGAGGAAGGAGCAGCAGAGCCAACGTGTGATGGACTGACCACAGCCCCATTCCCATCCCCTGAGTCTCTGGGGAGGAGGGAGAACAAATGAGGAGTGAAGTTGAGCCTGGAAAGAAGGCAGGGGTGTGGAGAAGGTGTTTGAAGCTCTGGGTTTATTTCTCAGTTTCCTGCTCTGATTTGATGGGTAATAAATGAAACTGATTTCCCCCAGCTGAGCCTGCTTGCCCATGGCAGCACCTGCTGGGGGATCTCTCCCTGCCCTTATCCCACCCAGAGCCTTTCCCTGTGTCCTGTGTCCCCTGTCCAGCTGAGCAGGGCAGTGACAGAGGGGCTTGGTGGTGCCCAGGTGCCCAGCCAGGGTCACCCCAGCACAGCAGAGGGATCTTTTTCACCTCCCCAGAACTAAACAGCAGCAGCAGCTTGCCCAGGGGAGGGGAGTTGTCTTTCAAGGGAAGGCAAGAACACCTCAGCAAAGACAAACACACAAAAGATTTCATAAGGTGCCATTAATAAATCACAGGTCAGAGATATTTTTCCATATGCTTCCCATATGGACCTTAAATGAAAACCTCACTGGGCTCTGCAGTTGCCGGGAATAGGGAATGTTCAGAAGGAATGCTGGAGGCTGGGATGTAACATCCCTCACTTCAGTACAACCATGGCTATAAAATACAGCACTTTTATGGGGTATTAGATATTAGATAGCCATGAACACAGCGAAAACCATCACCCTCCACCCAGTACCTGCAGTTTTGTTATGGACTATCATTTGACACCTTTATTTACAACTCCGAGGTAGTGCTTTACCTGCTAAAGCCTATTTATACCCTGGAACAGATCTCCAAGTACCTGTTCACATGTATCTGACCAGAATAGCAAAGCCTGGTCCTCTCTGTGTATATTAAACACAGCATTCCCTGGTGAATCAGCTTAATTGCAGTGATTAACAACCAGCAGGTTCAGCCCTCTCCCAAACCCTGACCACACAGCTCCAGGATCACTATCTCAGCCCCTGCTGTGCTTCTCAGCCAGCTCAGCTCGTGTTTTGGGGTTGCAGTTTGTGTCCCAATGCCTCGAGGCTGCAGCAGGCTCACCTGCCCCCCGGATATCCTGGCACATTCCTGTGCTCACAGCACATCTTAGAACTAGAGGCCAGCAACTACAGGAGGAAACTGGCCTGTGCCCAAAGAAAATGGTGTTGGCAACAGTGTGAAGGGAGGAGATGGAGAACCATGGAATGGTTTGGGTTGGAAGGGACCTCATGGACCATCCAGCCCCACCCCTGCCATGGGCAGGGACACCTCTCACTGTCCCAGGCTGCTTCAAGCCCCAATGTCCAGCCTGGCCTTGGGCACTGCCAGGGATCCAGGGGCAGCCACAGCTGCTCTGGGCACCCTGTGCCAGGGCCTGCCCACCCTCCCAGGGAACAATTCCTTCCCGATATTCCATCTAAGCCTATTTTCTCCCAGTTTGAAGCCACTCGCCCTTGTCCTTTCACCCCAGACCCTTGTAAATTGTCTCTCTCCACCTTTCTTGTTGGCTCCTTCAGGTACTGGAAGGAATCAAACCTGAGAGATTTTATTTGTCTCAGTTGAAGATACTCCTCAGGGACAAGGCAGTAATTTAAATAACCAAATTCCAAAGCATTTTCTGGGTGTTTTTTTTTCCTGTTTGTTTAATTGCCAAGTCCCTTATTGTATATACATTTTAAAAAGTGATACTGACAGGTTTCAGGAACCACGGGGCAAAGAAAACCATTAATTCTGTAAGAAAAAAAGGATTCTTTACAGAGATGACAAATTAGGGTGAAAAAATGCTCAGATTGCACAAAGTGCTTTCTGGGGAAGTTTATTGTTCCATTTACAGCTTCTGAAAACGTGACACAGAGAAAGCTGCTTTCTCTTCTCCCCAGGCTGCATTTCCTGATGAGCATCCTGAGAGAGAATACGAAATTATGGCTGCGAGGGCAGCCTGGGCTTGTGCCCCTGGGTGGGGAGCAGCAGGGCCCCTTGCAGGGCACAGACCTGGCGTGTTTGGGCTTTTTGTGCCAGTGAGGGGCAGCTGAGCAGGAGGGCTGGCCCCGGGCCCTGGGGCTGGGGACAAACAGCAGCCCTGGGGGACACGGCGCAGTGGCACTGGCAGAGTCTGTGCTCAGTGGTGGCACGCTGGGGGCACACACCGGCCTGGAGCAGCCTGGCAGCCACCAGGACAGGGATCCCTGCAGAGCTGGCTCTGCTCAGGGAGAAGAGAGAGGCAACAGAGCTCAAAGCAGGTGACAGCAGGGAGCGGGTTACCCTGGCTGGGGCAGGGACAGTGGCTGTGAAATCCATCACTGCTCTGCAATCCAGTGCAGGCTCACACCACTGCTGCTCACAGCTTCACTTCCCCACATCTCAACACCGGGGTTTTGCATCAGTTCTTGCTAATTAATGCAAGTTATCTTTTTCCCCTAAGTTCAGAGAAAAATGAGGTGAACCAGGGAAGCTGATACAGCAGTGCCAGAAACAACTTAGCAGTGACCCAGTTCTGTGTGAGAGGGAAGCTGAGGTGCAGGGGATGAGGTCCCACAGACCACGGGGGCAGGTGACATCTCCTGCACCCACAGCCCAACCTCCCACCGAGTTTCAGCGAGAGCTGCAGAGTGCAATGTGAAAAATTCAGGCATGAAAGAACTGGAGCCTATTCATGGCACTCCCAAGGCTGCAAGTTTTTCCTTTCTCAAGTTAAAACAAAAGCGTGGAATCGAGCGTGGAATTTCTCTGAGCCAAACATCTCCTGTAACAAATACAAAGCTACAATAAAATATCTGGCAGCTTCACTCTCCTCCAGCTCAACGTAAGAACTCAAATCACCTGGGACACTTGAGCTGAGAGCTAAGGCACAAGGAGATGATGTGCACTTAGAAAGGCCAGTCTGAGGCTACAGAGGGTTGGTTATTTCCTATTTCCCCTCTTGTGAAGATTGTCATACTGTGACTTGCCTACTCCAGAAAATACAGCATGAAGTTTACCTCAGGAAGATGTTTGGTTTTCCCTGCAAATACCCTAAAAGAGCAGCACCATTAGAATTTTATCACTCTCTTTAGCTGTAGCCTTGTAAAAAATTAAATCATACACATTCCCTTTTGTGACATCTAAGTATTCAATATCAAAGCAAGAGTCTTTTAGAATATAAAACAATGTTTCAGACATCACAGCTTGATACAATATTTGGATTTTTTTCTTGTGATGGCATCTGTGTATTTACAAACTGGCAATGCACCACAGCTCCCAAGAGAGCAAAACTTATTTCCTCAACTAATCTCTTTACTGAGAGAGCAGTGGAGATCTCAGCAAATATGCTGAGCTATAAAAGCTTTTGTGCCTGGGACAAAGCACATCAAACCCTGATACACAAAATTCATTGGACAGAGGTGAGGGAAGCATGATCAGCCCTGCTGGCTCCCACAGTAAGAATCCCAGAATCCCAGACTG